>DWKC01000007.1:0-22558 GCA_018249195.1 Racta chiria
CGACCTCTTGGGAAATCGACTGTTGCTCACTAGTTACGGGTGCCACGACGCAACCCGGGCGCGGTGCCTATAACTGTAATTAATTAATTATCGATCCTACATCATACTTCATGTCGTAATTGTATTTGGCATTGTTTTGCCCATGTTTTTACTATGCTATTTTATAATGTCAGGTATCTAAACGCGACGCGACGGGTTGGGGAGTTCACGTGTTAGTTAGGTTAGAAAATAAAACGTGGTTTATCAAATGAGGTGTTAGATATCTAGCCAATTAAAGCTAGCTTCTTACGGTGAGCGACTCTGTGGGACTTGAGTGCGTAAATATAATATAATAAATAAACCCTTTCCAACGTGTCGGCGCCGATGCGTGTACGCTTCTACGGGCGCTCTTTTCCTACGGTGCGGTTGAACGGAATCGTTTATAAAATGAAAACCATGGGAAACATTAAGATTTTTGAACATATACATATTTATATTTATTATTTACCTTGAGAATATATAATAATATATATACTTTTTCTCAATATTTCCCATGGTCTTGAATTTACAAACGATTAAACATACTAAATGTACGTGGCTGAAACTCAGTTGTATCAGGTAAGCTTACTAACAGGTTTACCTGATACAACCCTATTAAAAATCATACCTCCGTCAACTTCCACTGCCAGGATATCCCAGTCTAAGAAGACTCGTTAATAGACAGCCGGGTACTAGTTACACAGAAAGCCTAGGTCGTACACTACATGCTACTCTACCACTGTTTCCTTGTCATTACCACCACAAGTGTCTGTACTGCTATTGAGATCCTATAAAATCCATGGCCTTTAGAAGGCTGTTGTATTTAAGAAAAATTATAATCGGCCTTCTGTATTACATATAATTTCAGCTCTAGAAATATATTTTCAGCAGTAAGCTTTCCTCTAATAAAATTAATAAATAAAATAAATAAATATCTTTAGACAACTCAAACACGATTATCTCAACCCAAACTATAGCTAGCAGCTTAGCTTGTATTTACAACGGTGATCAGAGAACTGATAAACGTATATATATTATTTTAAATACTTAAATAAATACTTTTCCACCCAGACTCACGGAACAAACTTTCCTATTAATCGTGGATATCGAATCCACGCCCGCCGGCTTAGCAGTCAGATTTACTAACCACTAGACCAACAGGCCAGTCGGATATACTATAACTACTAATTTCACACTTTTTATCTAGTTTACATGTCGATACGAATATGGAGGGTGGTAGTAAAGAAAACCATCATAATGTATCAGAAAGTGACCGTCCAAAGCTATTAAATTTTAATTTATCGTTTACTAGCGGACACTTTTTTGGCTAAATCCCCACATTAGATAGTTCTCCTTACTTGTACCCTCCATGTATACATTTAATCACGAATGCCAGTCCGCGAATATAGAGATGGCCGTGAATAGGATTCTATAAATTGACATAATACTTTTTATTTGTGAAATGAAATAAATAAAAAACACTACAATACATCAAATTGGATTAACCGTTTCTGAGATTAGCGCGCCCAAACATCATATGTAGAGAAACGGACAAAATTATCTAAAAAAAATATTAACAAAATACCCTCTAATGATATTCAGTGAACAGTTAGACATTTATTATATCGCACACACAGACTGACACCCAGATTATTATACATGTACACTTGCACGCACTCCACAACAACAAATTGTTTATTATATTTTAAATATCACCTGTACAACCGTTTTGGCAATAATGTTAAATAAAGTTTTAATAATAATATTAAATAATTATTGTACAATGACACTGTTGTATTAACAATGAAATAAATATATCTATGATGATATATATATATATATATATATATATATAAATTAATCGCCAAATGTGTTGCTAAGTGCAAATCTCGGGCTGGGCCGGACCGATTTGAACAATTCTTCTTTTAGTGTGCTCAGGGTAGTTTAGGGTAGGTTTTAAAGTATAGAATCTATTTTTTCTTGGAGTATCTTATGTGGACCTCTGGAAGATCAGTCAAGCTTTAATAGATTATTGATTTGCTCCCATTCTAAAAGTTATTCAGTATAATGATCATTTACCACAGGTACTATTTTATTCTTATTTAAATTGATTTGATGATATTATATCGCAGAGCAACGTCTGCCGGGTCAGCTAGTGAATAATAAAAATAAATAAATAAATTGATATTATTATATACGCTTACAATATATTTTAAGTGAAACAGAACCAAGGATTTCACTCTCACGGTGTTGATAATAAAAACATAAATTTGTGCATAAATTGTGAGTAAAAGCATTTTCGTGTTACCTCAACCATCTCGATGATGCAGACGCCGAGATTGACGGAAATTACGACAAGGTACACGAACATTACCGGCGATATCAGACCGTTGAACGTCTCTTGATATCTGTAATGATAATTTAAATTTATATAACTAGCCGAGATCGCACACGTTCTGCATCTTTAGGGTTCCGTACCCTGTAGGTGAACACGGAATCCTGTTACTAAGAATTCTATGTGATTCCGTTACAAGGCTCAATCTTATAAACTGTAATACCCCTGATAACTTGAAAGATTATGTATGAATTTCTGCTATATCAACAGATAATTAAAATAAAAAGTTAAAAAAATTAATTTGTGATAAAAGCTAAACAAGGAACATGGCAAAATACTTTGCGGTAACTACACACACATAGCCGTTTTTTATTTAAAACATTTAAAAATAAAAATAAATAAACACCATTACACGATTAAAATTTGTCAATAATATTTATTAATTGTAAGGTCACAATCATCATCATTATACATATAATAAATCTGTAGCTGATCGCTGTCTGTACGTAAAAGATATATGGAAGAAACTTATAGGGGGAGTTTGTAGTAAGGAATAGAAAAAAACATTTTTGATTTTTTGTCTGTTAATCTGTGCCTTTGTTCGCGCTGATCTCAGAAAGGGCTGATCTGATTTGAATGGATCATAACGGGGTATAAAAAGGTTTTACACATTTAAAAAATCCGTCTATAGACATTCCGCGCGAACGAAATTGCGAGCCCAGCTAGTATCGAATAAGAATATTCACATATCATGAATAATGTCTTACTTGACCAGAGTAGTATGGAATCGATGGCACGCTATGATATTCTGGTGACTGTTCTCAAAGCTCTTTACATCAATAGCCTTCCGACAGTACACTCCAGATACCTTGAGCTGGTTAGCCAAGAATATCATCACACCAACGACCAAAGGATCCCATGCCATCACATAACCAGTAACCAAATTGGCAAACACAGCTTGGATTGTTAAAATATAGTAATATCCAGGAGGTTCCCGGTTCCAAGGTGTATAACCATCAAACAATCTTATGTATTCCTCACTCAAATCCTTTTCGACATACACCTTTTGACAAATATCTTTATAAATACCGACGTTTGATAGAGTTGCTATTGTCCAGTAGAAGTAGGTGATGCGACGACTATATTTTACGTAACGTGCTATTATCAACTTGATTTCGGGATCTTTTTTCAATAATTCCTCACGTTCGATTGATGAAATGTAGTTGATAAGGTCGGTCCACTTTTCGTGATCTTTTAAAAAGAAACCAACTTTAACAAGAGCTATGTGAAAGGGCGCATACTGAATTATGGGTGTGAAAGTTTCAAGGTCTTTGCTGATGCAGCACTTGACGAATTGACTGAAGAAGAATGACATGGTAACGAATATCGTGAAGAGTTTAAATTTCGATTTGAAATTGGTTATTGGGTGCCAAATACCCATAAGTTTCGTGAGTGCTAAAATGGGTCCTAAAGAGGGATGACTAGCATCCCAAGAGATATGTAGTAATTTCTTAAAATACCGTAGAACAAGCATCGTGGATTTACGAATAAATCCTCTCCACGAATGAGAACGTTTCAAAATTATACACAGGTAAATGTGGTAACTATGAGTATTGTAATTAAATAGGTTTAATTAGGGTGTTTAAAATTATACACCCCTTGTAATTGCCGTGGGAGTATTTCAGAACCGCAGGTGGATATATTATTCTTGTTCTTCGATATATATGAACATACTACATACCTATTTAATTGAGGTTATGCAAATATGCAAGTAATATAATTACCGAGAACGTTGTACCTTACATTTAATTTAATGAACGTAAAATGATCCGATTGGTAATAATTTATATGTAAATTTAGTGTTTCAATAAGTAGGTACATACTTGCTTATTATCGTAATCCGTTTTAAAGCGAGTACACACTGTGCGTTGCGTCGTCGCAAAGTATTGCCGTCTAAGGCGGTTTAATAGGGCGAATCCACACGGCGCGTTGCGTCGATCTGATGCATTGGCATCGACACGGGCGCTACGTTAGCCCAGCGTTGTTGGAACGAGTCCACAGATACGTAGTATCCCCACTCAGTTGGTGGTCCACACGTTGCGTCGTTGCACGTGCAGTACGGTTGTGTCTTGGACTACCGTTGCTTCTGCGTCGACGTATAAACAGTAACAATGTAATGTTATATGGTGCTTTGCTACCGCATAAGATCATAGCGTTGCCGCATACCGATGTTTCATTCACTAAGGACTTAATAACTATAACTTATAAATTAGTAAATGCTTACACACTCATATTCCCGCGCCATGATTTTCTGTGTCATGGGTGGCATGGCCAATATCATTATATCCAAGGACAACAACAAGTCAAAAGTCAAAGTCAAATGGGCATATAGCCCCGGCCAGAACCCCTTGCTGTACAGTTATTACCAACGTATAGACCCAATCAACTACTTATTATGCTACAGGACCAATAATTCAACTTACTACGTACAATATACAACCGACATAATTTCGACCAGGCTACGACCGCTCTAAAAGTGAAAGTGTGCAATCGACTCGGTTATCATTGTCAACTGTCTCCATTCACAGCTTGTTTTATTCAAGAGTTTACCTACGAAAACTAATAAATCTTAATTACGGTACTGTTAAGCACGCAACAAAGGAGTTACCTCTTATTTAAGCGAAACAAAACTGTCTAATCCAGCTTATCCCATACAAAATTAACGTTTATTTATACAGCGTGGCGGAGACGTGTTTATTGTGTCGTCGTTGTATAAGAAACAAATACAATTTCCTGTTAATTTCCGCCGCGATCTTATCTGGACAACGAGAGGTTTTGCATTCCGACGGGGATTTGGATACGCACGGGCTGGACTCGTTCGGTTTTAATGTGGCTGTTTGCATGACATGCCGTTGCGTTGAGCAACTGAGACAGATTGTAGCCAATTGGCAAATAAGTATTGTTTTAAGGATGGATCAAAGAGATAGGTGGATATGCCATGTGGGCGGGGCACGGCGTCCAACTTTATTATCAACTACTCGCATCACATATGTTTCACGTCTCAGTGTCTAAATGTCACTGCGACACGTCGGTTAACGATTGCTTAAGGTAAAATTTTCGAAGAACTTCGTAAATATATCTTACAGCGTCGTTTTTTGATATCAAAATAGTATCAGAACAAATAATATGTCTAATGAGGGTGTTAAATACAATAGGTTAATGCAATATTATATTTATTTTAAAATTATTCAAATTCACATCCTAAAATTAAGCACAAGATCACTATGTACATTCAACAAGCTTCTTAGTCACTTCGTGATAGAGTTCTTTTTGAATTGGCAGTGATTAGTGAAAATTTCTAGAAGCATCTTTGCTATTCTATCAGGGATGGGGATCTAGTTTATCGATATCGATAATGTACTTTTATTTAACAGTATTTTATTAATACATAATAATAAACCACACCTATAATATAAAATAATTAATTAAAAGATATAAGGAAAGAATGAAAAAAGATAAATATTAATTTAATAAATATTTTTTTATTTTATTTTAATATTTTTTAGATTTTTGTGGGTGATATCAATAGTACCAAGGTTAGAATTGCATACTATGTTAAATCAATCCATCTAGCGGGGAATAGAACCATTTTAAAATTATAATGTTTCTAATTGACTAACGTATTATGTCGCCGAAATTGTCATAGAATTGACAAATTATAAACATAGGTTTTAAGATTCATTTTCAAATTGAAATAGCGAGTGTATTAGACTATTTGAATGGTAAAACTAAGAACCAATCAGCATCGAGGTTTCTTAGTGGTAATCAATATCATTATTCATTTACTTGTGTTAATTTGGCTAGCCCGGTTCTCATACAAATCGACACACATGCCATTTCCACTTGTCTTTGTATTCCGTGTGATATACCATCTTAGTTTCAATTCTAATTTCAAAAGTTGTTTTTTTTATGACACATTGCTTTTTTGACACTGATTCTCATAAGTTCCACCGAATAAAATATTACTACTAAAATAGTACTATACAAACAACCACAAAAACAATAATGGACACAGGTGATGGTTCTACGATATTTTATACGTCAAATCCATTTACAAATTTGCTGAAAGTAGCTTTTTTTGAGACAATACATGCAAAGTCCAATCCGTGTTCGCGATCGGGTTCGCCTCGAAAAGAACCGACTCCAACGACTCCGGGACCACCTGCAGACAAAAATGCGGGGGGTGATGCTCCGTTACCTATTAAGAATATTTGCCCCAGTCATGATAATTCAAAGTCAACAGCGGGTGATCGTGGCAAAACTGGCGCAGGAGTTTCAGGTTCCCGCATCGGTCGTACAAGTGAAAGGGAGAAAGAACCGGACTCGCTGCCCGCAGGCGCTATGAACCCCGGTCTGCTTCGCTACATCCACAATGCTGCACGGTATAGACTGCCTCAATGTTTTGAGGGCGCATGTGTTTCGGTGAAGCAAGGCTCGAGCAGCAACTGGGTGATGGGCCATTCGTTGTCATTCAGCTCAGTTTCTCCAGGAGGATACAAGATGTTGCTCTCATACGTTGACAAGAGCAAGCCAGTGGCGCTGCCGTACTTCGTCATGGAGGCTGCGCCTGGTGGTCAAATGAGTTGCGAGATGCGGGTCGGACCAACGCAGGGCACTCGAGCAACGATAGTTGCACAGATAGCCGACGCCGAGTTCTATAGTTTTGAAAGCATTTTTGATGCGTACTTCAATAATTTTACTGCTTCTGTGATCGCAGTAAATCGTGAATTTATTGCTTTACATTATTTACAGGTAGATATGTTTTCCAACAGTATTTTTTTGATTTGAATAGGGTAGACGTCCTGCTACCTATGATTTTAAGAAATTCTACTTTACGAAGTTGGCTATTTTACGAAATCCAACCGTGGGATCAACTACTCCTGCCATACAGCTTATTTTATCAATTTAAGACTTAAAACTTTACCTAGAAATAATAGCCAGAAATATACCGACCAAGCTAGTCACCATCCTAAGAAATTGAAGTTATCTGGTGTCTGAATTCCTCCGACAAGATTAAACCACATTGGAATGAAAGCAATCAGAACCGACGGCTTTACGTAACTTCCGAAGCACCAAAGCGCTCATTTTTCCATTAGCTCACCCACCTATCTACTTTCCGTTCACGATCGCTATTGATCAACTTTGTCGACAACATGCAATGCAACAGGCATGCAAATAAGCACCCTATGAGCACCTCGACAATGTTGTTTATTAGACATAATTATCAATATCAAGAAAATTATTACGTACAAATAATTACGAAGCGTTGACATACTGAATCATAGTAATCTACTTGAGTAACAGTTAAGATAAATATATGGCTGTTAAAAATATTTATATATTAAAATTATTCCAGTCAATCACAGAACAACTATCCCTGGGTGCGGAAGTTGTGGCGCGGGGCCATGCTCCGGAGCTGAGCTCGGCGTCAGGCGCAGGCCGCTGGGCCACAGAGCGCCATTCCGTCAGCGCCACGCTCGGCAACCGGGGGCTGGACCTGTGCTATGCGCGGGCTCTCAAACCGTTTCTGACTGTTGCCGCGATGCTTGAGGTACTTGTATGTAAGGCTATCCCTGGGTGCGGTGATCGTGGCGCGGGACCACTCTCCGGAGCTGAGCTCGGCTCGGGCGCGGGCCGCTGGGCCACGGACCACCACTCCGACAGCTCCAAGCTCTGCAATCGAGGCCTGGACCTATACTAGGCCTTCCAAATTTTTATTATAAAATTAAAACAATAATAGTAATGTTAATAAAAAAACTAGATCTGGTTACAAGAATCACGACGAATTACGACGATTAAATATGAATAGAAAAGGTTTTAAAGATATTTCTCACCTCACTAACAAACAAACGCAGACAAACCACAGATACACATTTACACATAGATAACACTATTATCAAACACACTTTGATATTTATATATGGCACGTAAAATCTTTAACGGCTGACAATGGAATTCAACATTCCTTGCTTTGCGGGCAGGATTGCTACAATATATACAAATATGTACTAAAAGTTGCTATTATAGACTAAAAGTTGGTACCAATTAGCCGTGACTACCTTCCAGCCAGCCTTACGACTACATATTCAAATGGGTTTACCTCACCAGTTTGTTTGTCATAACATTCCGAAATGGTTAACGCTACTCTTAATATCTTTATGGCTTACAATACAGGTAGGTAAATATCATTGCCTTTGTCACAAATAGGTTGGGTTTGCTGTCCGACGGGCTGTAGCCACTTTGGCATACGAGTGGCACACGGACAAATGGACGGTCCGCAGTTCAGTGGACTCTGACGGGCTGGTCGGGGCCACGCTGCAGCGCGCGCTCGGCGGCAAGCGGGCTCAGCTCGCCTGCGCTATCTCCGCTCTTCTCAATCATCCCAATGATAAGTTCCGATTAGGCTTTGGTGTCACCGCATCTATTATTTAGTACCATTTTTTGCAGTACACTTCCATATCTTGCAGGTATTAGATGTGTAGATAAGCGTTTATTACAATAATTGACTCCGCGGCTATGGTTAAAATAACGTCGACGATACGCTTGGTGTCTACCAATAATGATTTCGTAATTTTAGTTTAAGAAGTTGTTAATGTCAGAAACCTATAATCTGGTATCTTCACTTTTTAATAGCTCAATTTAGCACATAATAAAAGCAAATATTCAAAAGAGCAATCTTATAACATTCATTAAGACCTAATTATTGATGTAACTTTTATCTCGTGATAGCTAGCTATTCTTCGTGTTAAATTTGTATTAGATAACATTGACTTACAAAGCTTCCCGAAGCGATAGAGATCTGAAGAAATAGTACCGTAGCGCTTGCTACGAAGTCTACGGGAGACTATACGATGGATTGTCAGGAAATTACTGTTACAAGTAAAATGCAACTGATTATATTAAATAAGATGATTAAATTAACTTACAATGGCGTTAGTTAAAACTGTCTGCATGTTCTACATACTACCCCGATAGGTGTTAAAACGCGTATCGCTACGCAAGGAAACACTAGCGTAAAAGATTTAAAATTAATATACATTAATTGCGATGATTTTAAAAATATTATCCTGTTCGTGAGCCTTGTTAATTATTGATTTATTTTAGTTATAATCATAGTTTTATAAGATCTTTAGAAATATTCTGTACACTGTTGTATTAGGTTATATTTATTTAATAAACGTACACTTTTATCTGTTACAGTCTCGATTATTTGCAAAATACACACCACTTAAAAAGTTCACTTGATAAAATAGCTAAACCTAGAGTATGTCGTAAGTGTAAAGATTTACATTGGCACACACGAGTCGTAAAAGGATCATATTAAAAATTCATTTTCAATATAACGATAATGTAGGCGTGTATTATTCGCCGTCGGAAGCTTCAGTGTTCCGTCGGCGAGGCTTGGCCCCAGCAGGGCGCGTGCGCGAGCTATGGGCGGAGCTTGAGGGACGCCCTAGCGAAGAGTCCATTGGAAAATGGTCCTCTCCTTGCGCAGTATACCGCTTAGTTTATTTTACACCTGGTGTGGATGTCCAAGTGTGGGCGGACGAACCGCCTTCGCTGCAGTGTGTGTTTCGTAGAGCGTGGCGAGCGATGGCCGCGCGCGGGTCCGTGCGGTCGAGGCAGTAATGGTTATGGAGCGGCTGGCGGACTTCGTCAGCAAGTCGCTGGAGGGTGGCGAAGCGCCCGCTCCACCACCGGAGCCCGGTGACTCCGAGGATGCCGACGAGGAAGTTGATATCACTGCTCTGGAGGAAAAGGCTCCTCCGGCAAAGCGGCCACGGAACTGGCTGGTGTCACCAGTTCCCATGAGGCACTGTAAGAGGGAGACTGATGACGACGAGGATCAAAAACAAGGTTAGTGGTAAAATTTCAGACTCACTGTATATTGTAATAGTATATTTATGAAGCCAATTGTAACCAATCCATATTGGAGCGGCGTGATGGAATAGGCCACCTCAGTCACGAGGAGGTGCTCTCACATTACGAAGCTGCAATTTTGCATACTGCTTCAGCTCCGATGACAGTGAATTTTTGTGATAAAGAATGTTGTGCTGATATGCTCATGATTTCTTCGAGACAAGGGAACCTAACCTAACCAGTTCACATGACTAATTTGAAATTTTGTATATTTGTATGCATGAACAATATTTCACACAAAATTTTACTATTCTGATATAAGTATCATGATGAAATGGCCACTGCTCTACTTGATGGCTTCTAGCAAAGGAACTGTTCAGTGATTAACAATAAAGATTTGAAACTTTGTACTTGGGTACAATTCCAATAGCCTTCTGCAAAGCCTATGATGACTCATGTTACTCTATTGGTTGGCTTCCTGCAAAGTAACTCACTTAACAATACATATCTATGCAAATTTTTATACTTACATGAATCTTCTCTTCTTTGCAACCCTTATCTGTCCCTGTACTGGGCTCGGGTCTCCACTCACAATGTGAGAGGTACAGGCCATAGTCCACCACGCTGGCCAAGTGCGGATTGGTAGACTTTACACACCTTTGAGGACTAACTAAACTATGGTTGTCAGAATATGTATTTTGTACGCTGATATTTCGACCCAGTTGCATGGATCGTGGTCGCGGTATGACTTGCATCTGTGTCGGCATATTGGCGTACTAAATTAATATCTTGAGATCCTGTAAAATAGTAAAATCAACACAGTCCGCGATGAGTAAAGTCTAAAATCAAATTTATAATTTATTCAAGAATTGCAAATTTTACGAAGTGCACATTCTGAAACAAATCTTTGACTTTGTATCAAACTCACAGACCAACAGATATATAATTCCAAAGAAAAATGTTACTTAAATTGTTATTAAAATATAGAGTACATCACTATTTACTACACATTATCGAAATATTATAAATTGCGTTTTTATTTGTTTTTAATACATACAATTCTTTGATTTTTAGCTAACTTGGAAAATTACAGTAAGTGATTACTTTGACAGCTAAAGAAAGAAATTTAGAGAATTATTTTTTAATTTAAAATATGAATTATGTAATAGGCACATTAAATTATGATTATAATTGCATCTTTGCTAATCGTACAACATCAGCAACAACAACAATTATCTATAATACTTATCAGAATATATTTAACAGGCAACAAGGTGTGGTGGCGGGACCAGCAGAAATTGATGTTGATCGGAGGGATCGCCCTCGCCGTGCTGGTCATCACCGTCATCCTGTGCATCATCATCATTTGCATATGCCGCCGAATGCGGGCCAAATCAAAATGTACGTATAACTATTTTACCGTATTACACAATAATTGTTGTTATGTGTTTTACAACAACAATGACAATTATTACGTCATGTTTGCAGTGTTGTTACTTTACTTTATATTTTAATAATTTATCATTACTGCAAATCTCATTATACGGTAATAGTGATTAGATTATTTTGTAAATAATTAGTAAACATTATGTACAAAAAGTAAATGTTCGTTGCTTTGAATATATTGCAATATATTAATTATGATATTGAGATCCAAAATTTATTTATATCTAGTACTTTTGGAAAACCCTATTCAATATTTTAATCACTGTTGTCTAACAATGGCACAATTACATGAGCGTAATATTTCGTGCATGACATAGTAACTACATAGTATACATAAATACATAGTAACTTTTTGACGTTCTTTATGTAAAACTATACCTTGTATTAAACTATACCTACTTCAAAACTTGTCTGCTCAATAAATAATTCCACATATTTATAACAAGGCATGTTTGATAGCGTATTCATACTCTATTTACACAATTAGCTGAACGAAAATTAAATGTATAATTAACTTCCTTTGTTGTAATATTCTTTTATCAGTTTTTTTTTAATTAATACTTTTTAAATGTTATATTTGTTGTTTGTGATCTAATTGTTGTTTTTGTTTTTATGCCTTGTCTCGGATGCCGCCAACTAACTTGGATTGATACAAAATTAATAACATAAAATATATATAGATAATAATCCTGTAGAATTGGAGGAGCGCGAAAAGTAAGTGTTTATATTTTATTGTTTTAGTTGACTTTAACAAAATTACAAACACCTTAGAATAACAGTGCCCAACTTTACTACCATATTTTGTTATTATTGCTGTTTTACTAAAAAAATATAAATGTGAAAAAAATAATTTAGCTCTATGTAAGCCCAAGGCTACACTGTGTTGTTTATGTCCAAACTATATTGAACACGAAGCAACGCGACTAATTAGAAATGGTTGCCATATATTTTTTTGTAAAACAACATAATAACGAAATTTATCAAATTGTTCAAGAATTATTCAGTCACAAAAATATAAAAAATTTCGTGTGTATAAAAAAATTAAAGGCGTTGCCATTTATAATGTTTACTTGAAGAAAACAACAAACTATGGATTAAGATTTAATATTGAAATTATTTTTGTGGCTATTTAAATACAAATAATAAGTATTGTGATCCAAGTACCCTAGCATAGACAGTATTATAGAGATACCTACAATATATATAGATGTATTACTACATAGTTTAGATATATTTATATAGTGTAGTTATTTTTTAGTTTATTTTATCTGTTACTTTTTAATTTATTTCCACAAAATATTTTAATTTCTTTGCACTTGTATTGTTATTCAGATATAATTCACTGTGTGAATTTCCTTTAATATCCTCAGTATCTTTATTTATATATTTATTATGTTATGTTAGTTCATGTATTGTTTGTTTGTTTTACCTAGCCACGCCTTTGGTCCGAGCAGATTCATGGCACACCCTGTCCATGCCACCCTCGAGGTCGCCCTTAGTAGTCCCAATGCCGTAATATGGCTCAAGGTCAACTGCCTGCTTGAGTTTTTGCTTTGATTGCTACAACAGTGATTTTTAACGTTTTAAAACAAATGTTGCTCAATAATGTTACCTCAATTAAATAACTTACGTCATACGCTGAAATCGAAGTAATGGGTTTGGTTATATCTACTCCTGTGTGATATATTATTGAGACACAGTCACAATTTGTAATGTGTAGATCAATATAAATATTTTTTAATTAGCAACGATGAGCGTAAAAGAATAACACACAATTTTAATAATGTACAGAAAGTACAATAATCGAAAGGATAGTAAAGATTTCGAAAATTTCAAAGAATCCGTATAAAACAAATCCGACATTTAATAAGGTTGGAAAACACTGTGTGACTTGCTTGGACCAATGGATGTGTTTAGTGAGATTTTTTGTATTAGTATTTTAGGTTTTTAGTATTAGGCATAGAATATTAATAATATTTAATTGTAAATGCACTGTATCTAGAAATACTAACTCTTAACAAACTAACACATACTAATAGGATTAACTAGGGCTTTTTTAGTTGTTTAGTGATAGAAAAGTTTAAGATAGACCAGAGATGCCAAAAGGCATTGTAACTGAGACAGTTTAAATCTGTCTTTTGTGTAGGAAAAAATATATTTTCTGAATTTTATGAAGTCGTTATGTGAGCCTCATAATATTCTTTATTCCTGCTTAGGTTCCTAACAGCACTAACTCCTGATGTTCTGAGACTGACTACAATTAATAGTTCAGGTATACAACGACTAACATATTTATATTTTATATAGATGGAGAATGCTTTTCTATCTTTGAGATTATTACTCAATTAACATTCAATACTTGATCGATATCACCTTGCATTTAATTAATGACGAACTAAAATATCTATTATTTATTTTTATAGTTGAATACCTACACACATCTTTCGAATTCATTTTTATATGGTAATCCATTTAAAAGTTTAGCATTTAATAATCATAGATTCAGCTATTTCATTCAAGCAGTATTATAAGAACGTTCATAAACATTTTTTGAAAATATTTTTGATTTGGTTTTAAAAATATCATTGTAAAGATTCTGTTCCATGTCCCTTTTCTTACGCGGATCTTCTTTATGGTGATCAATGTCAAATGTTGAGTTGGTAATTGAGAAGATGTTTTGCTAAGTTTGTGCTAAAGTTTTTGAGATTTCGTAAATGGTGTGATTTTAGTAGAAATTATTAAAGATAACTAGTAGTGTTTCACAAAATATTTGCAAGTATTTTGATTATCACTGCATGAAGAGTTTCTGGAAAGCATTCTTCTAGCTACACTGATTTTTTTATCTATTACATTAACTTATCAATTATTGTGTGTATTCAATATATATACTTATATTAATAATGTTTTATTATCGATGTGTTTTTTTTTATATATTTTCTCTAATAATCCTTAAAAGTAAGTATATTTTTTTATTTTGCTGTTCCAATATACTTATATTTTTGTGTTTTATCAAAATATATTGCTCGTTATATAATACTATATGTATTCAGTTTGACCGAATTCATAACTCATTGTTATTTAATCATATCACGACCACCGCATGCCTTTAATTTATGTGTTTATTTTCATGGTTTCTTTCGAACAGTCCAGATGGTAGCTGTTTAAACGAGGTGTCCATAGCCCAGTCAATTATATCACAAGCTTTGCCCGCTTTGTCGCCGCGTATAAATCTATCATTTAGTCCAAAATCATCAGACAGAACTAGACTAGTTGACTCGCAAAGCTATCCTCATAACTTAGAACTAAGCAAATTTAATGAAAAACCGGACACCAGTGATTTACAAGCAAGCTTAACACAACTAGAAGCAACAATAAATGCAAATAAGATAATGACAAAACCAGAGGTTAGAAGTGAGATAGCTACTCCTAAATCAGAACCGAAGAATGAAGAAGATAAAATAGAAACTGTAGTTACGCCTAATAAGTGGCCATTGAAGCCAGGCGTTCTAGTACATGTCAACTCCAATCATACGCTTAGTCCAAAAAATCAATCAAGGCTTAAAAATTCAAGTACTCCTATAGCTAATGAACCTGAAGCGAGTAATTTAGGAGTTCTAGAGAGAAACAGAAACGCCAATGATAAATCTCCTCCTAAGACTGAATATTCAAAGAAAAATGGAAAACCAAAGAAGCATACTCAGAATGTAGTAACAGGGATGCTTAAACACTGGAAGAAAAAAAGTGATGATTCTGATGACGATAGCGGGAAGTATACTAAAATAAACAAGTCCAATAAAAGAGCATTGTCCTTAATGAACATCAACAAATCTAGTTACGGACTTCCAAAGAAACGGATACGGGCATTTTTTCAAAGTGAAACGCCAAATGTAATAGTCACTAAAGGAGGTAGCTATCATAAACACATCTTACATTTATTACACATTTGGGAATATATGGGATAGATTTTGTTACGGACGTTTGAAGGCAATGCTGCCTGATGGTCGAATATTTAGCTCTCAACACTCAGCATTAAAATAGGAAATCATTTGACATCTAAATCTATTACATGTATTACTTACACATGCTCACATTTTAAAAAACCTCTGCTTTATTTTACACGTTGCACTTGCATCTTGCTTTTCATTTGTTACGCTTCGCATGTTGCATTTTTCATGTTTCATTTTGTTTTACTGGCATGTTTTTAGTTGTATCATTTAAAAGACCCGATAGAATGGGTCCGACGAGTGCAGCAGTAGAGCCTTTGAAAGAGCCTTCACGTACGACAAGGAAACGCAAAAAACCTGGCGATAGTAAGTACAGCATGCTTTCTAAATTTCAAATATATTTTAAAATATGTTTTGGCATTATTACTGATTTTCTTGCTTATCGAAGTATTTATTTCCTAGTGTACATTGTTTATATCATTTAGTTACAAAGTCACGTGCTTTAAATTGCACTGAATACAGTGTAAATGAAATAGTTTATTTTGATAAAATTTCCGTAAAACGTAAATGTTTTAATAACAATCAATTAACAAAATATATTACACTCATATTTCTATAAATTATTCACCAAATAAGCACCACTTATTTTATATAAATTTTGGAATATCTTCTACCCAGGCCCACCTACGAATGGCGTAGATAATGCAGCGAACGGCAACCTTGGAGCGGACAACCCCGGCCTCTACGAGAACCTGCCGTTCCATGGTCTCCAACAACCCCCTAATAAGGTGAGCCATCCAACATTTAAACCACACTATTCAGTATGTCAGTATAACATGACAACTATGATGGTGAAGACGACGGTCTTTTCGAATACGGGTCGAATACGGGTCGATTTTCGTCATGCCACTTGTTGTTCCTCCTTCACAAGATACAGTTGACTAAAGTCGCGACCGACTAAACTGAAAAGTTAATATTATCGTTGGTTTCTATTTTTTGGTAATAAAAGTCACTTAGCGGTCTAGCCATTTCACTATTACATGGTAGATTTTCATAATCTACGCGTATACAAGTATATCCCGCATTACGTCGTGTGATGTTGCGAGGACGTACTAATCTGTCGGTGTCGCGTATCATCGGGTAAAGTTTCTATTGACATGTTTCAGCCCTTCGACTCTCATTTACCTTATATTCTTAATATATAAACATGTGTGTGTGTTATGACTACTAGTAACACAAATTTATTGATATTTCTAAGCAAAAGTTTTAGAAACACAGATGATCTTTTGAAAGGTTCAACTGTGTTTCTAATTTATCCTATCATTTATTAGAACCATGTTTTTTTTTTTGCAAATTTATATAATTTTGCTAAATAATTTGTAATTTATTAATACGCATTATTAATTTTCGTATGTTTTTGTTTCGTTTCATGTTTTGTTTTGGCATGCTTAATCAAGCCCGTGCAAGCAATACAGCCTAGAGTGATTGAAACTAACAAAAAAACGATCAAAGGTATAGAGGCTTTACAGAAGCAGTTAACTACGAACCCTTCGTTTACACCCAGAATTGTATGTCCACCATTTGTGCAAAATACCATCAGTTATCCTATGCCTTCATCAAATACTGCTCAGTATCCAGCTACATTTGGGATTCCAGTTTTATCACCTATACAACAGATGTATCCCTTACACCAAACGGTACTTCTAAATCCATACCTCCCACCGATGCAAACATCTTTTCTAAAACAATTTCCGACTATAGATGAGGAAGCACTAGAAACAGATACGAGGAAATTTAGTTCCTTGAATACAAGAAATATACATAGAAAAGGACCGAGATTTCAATCAATGAGAATAGTACGGAAACGAAATATCGAAAGATTTTATCCAAATACTGAGTATGGGGAGAATTTTACCGAAATAAATAACAATAAAAATAGTAACGACTCTGATCATAGAGATAACCCAAATGAAGATATTATTTACGAAAATTATCCGACTCCGCCGAGGCTCAAGTCAGACATAAGTGGTATAGAACGTTTTGAAAATTTAACTGACTCTATACAAGTCTGTGAAGAGAGTTTTGAAATAGATGCATCGACGAATTCACTAAACAGACCTATTCCCGCGCCTAGAAAAAAAATATCTCCATTTACATCGCCAGCAAAGACTGATCACGTATACGTTAACTTGTCAATGCCTCTTATTAACACATCGTACACAAAATGTTACGATATTGTTGATGCACCTGTTAGACCAACGAAATCAGCAGAAGATATCTCAAAAACTGTTTTTTACCCCAGTAGTACATCCAAAAATGCAGTAAATACGCCAAAGAAAATCACAAATGCTAGTCTTGCAGATGTAAAAGATAGTAATGCTGACAATGGTAGTCTGAAAGAAAAGACTGCTGGAGAAAAGATGCATATTAAACCAAATGTAATTGGGACAACGCCAAAAAGAACAACTGTTCCATCAATAACGCTACCATCGACTTCTTTAGTGAAGTCTGTGGTAAATCAACTCAACGACCAAGGTATAAACAAAATTGGATTGCCAAAAAAGCAAATAATCACACCAAATAAAACTTTACAAATACCAAAATTATCAGAAAAACCTATACCAAAAAGAAACCTTACACGTAGCAACTCGGTACAGAGTAATTTAACTATAAGTAGTGAGACTGCTCAGGTATAATGCTTTGTATGTTTTCGTTTTTCTCTTATTATTATTTTTTTAATCCCCTTCAACATAACAAACTAACACGTGCATTTTGTTTTCAGAATACTAACCTGCTTCAACAACAGTACCTGCAAAAGCGCAATCATTTTACTAACCTAAGTTCCAAAGGAAAAAACAAGAAGAACTTCCAAATACCGCTTCAGAAACACCACAGTTTCTGTTATTTTCAACCTATTAGAGTAGATAAAAGAATCCCTGTAGATCAAGAAAGGGCATATAATAATACGATAGGCCCGATGATATATCAGCCCACCGAGGCACAATACTACACTAAAACCTTGAATAGAACTAGAGAAAAGAATAGTCAAAAGTTGAATAGACTAAAAAAATCTGAAAGTCTTCGGGAAAAGCTGTCCTGCGTAGGTGTATACGATAATTATCAGAAGCCAGATTATCCCGAGCCCGAATACAATGATTCGGAGAGGAAATCTTACTTACAACTGCTCAAAGGCAACTACATATCAAACTCCACAAGAAATTTAGGTCCCGAGCACAATTATAACTCAAATTATAACACAATGGGCCCAAGAGACGATAGACCTAAGCATAAAAAGTTAGTGTACGCTGATTTAGCACTAGGTAATCATAATCTAAAATTTAAGAATACTGTCAATTCCAATAGACACTTATACGACACGTATTCCATAGGAAACGTCGATAGTGCTAGCAAGGAAAGTAATACTAGTTATAAAAATAATGTATCGAGTAGTCAGAGGAAAGGAAGTCAGCTGCCGAGGAGTGACTACGCCACTCTTAAGTTCAATGAAATTGATGTTTAAAGGTAAGCAGTAACAGTAGTAACATTACCTGAAACCATGGACGTACATGAGGAGCCTTCTGCTCATTTGTCGGCTGACTACTAAATCAAAAAATGTTTCACTAATGAAGTGTCAGTTGTAGAAGAAAACTTATTCATAGACAAATAAGTTACAAAGGTATTTTTAATCAACTTACAAAGGCCAACTGAAATTCATATATTACGTGATAGACGGCTTATCTTAATATCAGCAAACATTCAACTGCGTAAAGTTGAAACGTGATTTAATAATGATTTTATCTTTATAAGTTATATCCAGTTGGATTAACATAATAATTTATTTTGTTAGGTAAAAATTATGTAGTATAAATAATGAATAGCAATATTTTTATCAATGCATGCAGATAGATATCTAAATCGGCTTTATTAATTTATATCGTACTAATGATGTAATAATATTAAAGATAAAAGAATATTTAAAAGTAATATTCACATGCGAATTATTCGTGCTCCTCAAGCGTCATCAAGTCGTTATGTCATTCCTAGCTACTCAAAATGCGTGCCGATTGTTCATCGAAATATTCTCGAAGTACTTAAAATAAGTCTGTAAGTGATCGCTGGTTGTACATGGTATATATTTAAGAGAAACCATTATAAGCGTCAGTATCTTAGGAGTCCTAAGTAAAGAATGGAACCCAAAACAATGATTTTAAGAATTTTTAAATAAGAGTTTGTCTGTGCGTTTTGCGCGCTTATCTCAGAAACGGGCGATCCGATTTGAATGCACTGATTGAAATAAGCTTCGTTAAACATTAATGGAAAAACATTTTTAAAAAGATAAAGAATCCCGATTACCGAAGCGGAGCGAGGGCGGTACTAGTCTGGTTGATAAATTGTATTCATGGCTCCATAGACAAGTTTTATTAAAAAATTAGGGCATATTGTTTGTCACAATAAAACATATTAACATCAAAGACACTGTCTGTCGTTGTAGTATTTGCATCACAGTCACTAACTATGTTCAGAATTTGAAATCATTATAAACCTTAGTCGAAATTTGAAAGAGAAATTCTTAAAAAGCTAGCTTCTCACGGTCGGCTCTATCTGTTTTTTAATATTCTCTACAAATATATGAGAACACAATTTCCACGAAAATGATACCATTGTTTATCGATTACATTATCTGACCCAAAAAAATGCTCGTGTGTGTCAAGAGTTTTCATCGACATGATTGTGAGATCTTTTAGAACTGTCTAAAACTCGTTTATATTGTTATATAAAACAATTCTATGTTTTATTTAGTAGTATAAGATACAAAATGTTGCTTGGATCTACCTCAATGTTAATATAGAAATAAAAATAGTAAAATGAAATTTAAAACAAGGTTGCCCATGTACGGACATAAGCCTTAAGGAGGCAACGGTGACCACTTATCACCAGGTAGATGCACGTTTGCTTTTTCTTCAGCACTTCAGGCTACATAAATATACAATGAAAGTTATATCGCAATATTGTTTTAGCCATTATTTAACTGAAAGCAATATATTTGTATTCGATATTTTATTAATACAGTTGATTTTTATTAATACAGACAACAATCAATACGCACAATTCCTAGGCTAAGCTAAAACTTAAGTTAAAACATTTGCCATAAAATAGATTGGTTATATTTTAAAAAGGCAAATCCAATAATGCTTCCTTTAAGGCATGTTACTGCAATGTTGTGAAGTTTTTGTATTTTTGTTTTCTAGGAACGATCTAGCAAGAGTGACACGTACATTTTTTAAACCAAGGTAATCTTACAAATTCATTCCGAAAGCTTTATAATGGGCTTGGCCACTAATGCTATTTTAATATACTAAAAACTGATTAAATTTTTAAATATAATATACTCACAAACGTCATCACGTGTCTTATGTAGGATCCAAATTCGACATATTTATTTCGTTATAGGAACATCGAGCTCACTTAATCAAAGTCAAAATATTGCAAGAAATGTAAGAAGAAATTATTACAATTTAATTATTATGCAATATATCTATATTTAAAATTATTTACTGTTACTAGTTTAAAAACACTGAATAAAAATTGCATCAAAATATCCAAGAATCAGTATTATGTTCCCAAGGTAAGGTACGAGACAAAAACCACTGCTCATAGGACCTTCGTAAATTCGAAAGGGGCCCTTTTTTCCATTTTTCCACAACATAATTTTGCTGAGAAAAAATAGGCTTATATGCTTGACATCACTTGCTAGGCAACAATCGTTGCCAATCAATCCTCGTTGTTTACCAACGATCGTTAGTCTCTCAAGCCCCCAGCCGAAACACGAGCAATCGTTTGTCGGCTCAAGCAAGAGTGGTCGGGCTTCACGAAAAGATAATACCAATAATATTACATTTTATTTGTATTATAATGTACTTAAATAAAGTTGACACATCTAAATCGATAGTTAACCCTCGTTCGTGCATCGATCAACTGTATCACTGTTCCCATAGGTCGCCGTACCACGTCACAGTACAACAATGTTAGTGTCGGAACAATGGGCAAACAATGGGCTGTAATCTCGTTAACAGAACGGCTGAAACTAGTTTCAACTTGTTGTATTTACTGTTCCACATATCATTACTTATCAGACTGGTTCATGCATATATTGTAGTGTTAAATATATGCATATGAAATGAAATATATGGCAAGGTCTCTCACATTTGTCAGATTTTGACGTGCAAATTTTGTTATACTTATCTATTGCGAATTAAATAATAATAAAACAATTTAAGATTTACAAATACAAATCAGTCAAATTCCATAAATAGTTGAACGTCTGTCTAAATTAAATTTTATCTTTAATGTCCTATTTATTCTTTTGAGGTATATAAGTATCTTTCCACCAGCCATTTGTCCCTTAAATTGACAACTGACACATTTACCTGTTGTTTTAATACCCGTATTTCCCAAAATTACAAGAAATCATTTTTATTTCGAAAATTAAACCTTAACCCAGGAAACCACTAAGAAACACTGGTTATGATTTTATTATTGGACACATAGATAACACTAAACTTCACCGTTCATTTCATAGTTATTAATTCTAATGCTATATGGCCGAACTAATAAAAAAAATACTAAACGGATTGCTAGATATATTTTTATTGTAGTAAGTTAATAAAAGATAGAAGAGGCATGTTGTTTAAAAATGCTAAACGCGGCTTTTGAGATGTATCTATTAAAGTTGAAGTTTATAGATTCGCTGTATCCGGCCGTCCGTCCACAGCCTCTTCGCCATTCTAGAAAGTTGTTATTTGGCATAGGATAAATATTTATCATGAAAAAATTATATAGCAACATCTTTAAAAAGATTTCGAGGTTACTTCTTAGTAATCCCGAATTTACTAAG
>DWKC01000008.1:0-22492 GCA_018249195.1 Racta chiria
CCCCGCTGATGTCGTTTCGTACCAACAGAATTTCGAAATGCCCTCTCAAGCAGGTTCGATTGCTGCTGAATCGAGTGCTGTTGTAAACGGAAATTCTGAATCATCCGTATCCTCGGTAAGATCCGATGGTACTGGCTCCGCTCAATCTTCGGCTCAAACTAACGGAGTTACCTCAACTAACGCTAATACTTATGGATCAGGCTCTGGTTCAGCGTCGTCCAACGCTAATAACGCCTACGGATCAACAGTCACATCAGCTAAAACCCAGGGTTACGGTGCTGCATCGTCAAAGTCACGAGGAGAAATGGGCTTAACTTCGGCTCAATCACAATCTAACGGCGGCCACGGCTCTGCGTCGTCCACGGTCAACAATGCTCAGCAGTCCGCTGCCGTTACAGCTAACAGTCAGGGATTTGGATCAGCTTCTTCAAACGCTAACATCAACAACGTAGCAGACTCAGTTGTTACCGCCGCTAAAACCAGCAGCAAAAAAGGAAATGGCTGGCGTTTTGGTGTTTTGTACGATACCCCGTCAAACTACCAAGCGGGTTCAGTTCATGCCGACAGCCTATCTTCAGTCAGTGGTGCCAAATCAACTGCTCACGTAAAAGATGGCAACTACGGCACCATCCAATCGGTTGCTGACGCCCAAGGCTCTGGTGTCGTGAACGCTAAAGCTGGCATCAACGGCGGATACGCACATTCAGAGGCTAACTCCGAAAACTTGGGATACGGCGCTTTGAACCCCCTCGCCTACAACTCTGCTAACTCTGACATCGGATACGGTTCCATCAAGTCCTCCGCCAACTCTCAGGGAGCAGGCTATGCAAACGCTAATGCTGATGTTAACAGCGCCGGTGCTGTCAAGACCTCTGCCAACTCCAACGGATACGGATCGGCTACATCCACAGTCAACTCTGGACCTACCGTCGCAGCTTTCAAAACCAATGTTCCATTTGGTTCCCGGTCCGTAGTTGACTCTCAAACATCAGGAAGCGGCTCGGCTGTATCGTCTGTCCAGGGTAATCATGGCGGATACAGGGTTATTAATTCTTCAGCTAACTCTTCTGGTCACGGTACCGCGAAGGCCCATGCTCAAAGCTACTAACTAATTACTTCAAGGAATCAGCAACCATGTCAAGACGACCTTCACATCCGTGAGCCTTGTCTTGGTATAATTGCAAAGTGATTAGTGATTGTTAATGTAACTTATTTATTTGTTTAACTTATAATTAGTTTAAGATCTATTTATTACGAAATGAAAAATAAACGAACTGAATTCTTTTAAATATTTTCTTTATTGTATCTATTCCATACATATTTATTCCCTTTACCTGTAAAAAAATGTTGGACCTTGTAACATTTGATTAACTTTTTTATTCTAGAATTCATTGATATACAATAACATGAAGTTATATCTAATTAGTGACGGTTAAAGTAACGTTTAGCAAAAAGACCAGACAATTCTTATTTTTCTTTAGATATCGCTTTACAGAGTTACCATCTTAAGAAAAATAGTTTGATTGGATTAGAGGTGTACCAAAACATTTTTTGTTACCGATACAACTATAAAATAAACGTTAACTTATCAAGTACCTACTACTCAGTGAGTCCGTCAGTCGTCGTTGCGACGAAGGTCTCAGAGTCCTTTTTTCAATATCAGTCGTCAGATTAATAGTCCATGTAAATCTTTGCGAAAATACGCACTCCAATGTATGTATAACGTGCCTGGCAAGTATCGAGTAGTAATCTTTATATATTACTAGCGCCTTAAGATCGTTGCACTTACACACTAATTCAGAAACCTTTCGACGTTCTATATTAAGAAACACATATTTAGTCATAGTAGCTCTACAAGAATGGATAATTCAATACAAAATACATTGAAGGGACATGATCCTGGTTTGACTAAAAGGGGTCGCACTCGGGTATGGGTAAAACCCCGTTAATCTTCTCGCCTTATTGCCTCGTCCGAACCGAAATACGAAGGGAGTTATACCGCGTGAATCTCCATTATGTGCACATATCAATATATGCGCCTGTTGCAATAACAGGCGCAAAAAAAGCCGCATTTTGTGGACAGAATTTTTTTTTTTTGATTTTATGACCTAGAGAATTATTTTTAGTGGGAATCGTGCACCATGAGTAAATAAGTCGCAATAACTTGTGAACTAAGAGGGCGATCGTGTTCAAACTAAAATTACAATGATAGCCAATAATAGGCCGTACTGGATCCTGGATACTTGATACTTGAAAAAATATACAAAAAGTCATCTTCCCGGGGAAAAAAAACAGATTTGTGTAAAGAAAGCAATTGTTTTAGGGTAAATTGTGATTTCCTCAAAATAATCTAGCTAAACTTCTAATTTAACTTTTTACTTTTTTTATTATTCAGTGTAATTTTACGTCGTATTTGCTTTCACATACAGAAAAATCATGTTTCTAGCTTAAACGTAACGTTTGCTACGAGCGCTTAATAAAAGGCAGTTTATAAGGGTATTGATATAAAATATTTTTAATACCAATTGAAGTATTTTATTAACAGAAATTATAATAAAATAAATTCAAAATGGTAAACATCTGTTGTAAACATAATGTCACCCGAATTATTTGCTGCGTTGTTCTCTGTATAATTTCGGGGTGTTGTTTTTATATCGAGAGCACCGTTTTCCACGCTCGAAAGAAGATCAGCTTCACTGTTGATATGGGTAATTTCTAAGTAGATCTATAGCCATAAGCAGAAAGCCAACCCACAGGAAAATGTTTACTAAACGCAGACAGAACAATCATTAAAAATAATCAAGGGGCGCGCAGGCTATCTTAATAGTAATTACAAGAATTCTGAACGGCTCACCGGCTTAAAGCCAGTGGTGTTAGCTTTTTGAAGTGACATGTATGTTCGGCAACCATAGAGTAAAATTTAAGATGTTTCTGAATTGATTTAAAGTTCATGTCTCTTTTATATATTACTAGCTGACCCGTCAGACGTTGTTCTGCAATTTTTTATCATTTATTTATTTCTCATGTATCCACAGAAAGGAATGTAGAACTAATCTTATTTATGGGATTATTTTACAGAAAAATCTGTAGTGAGTATATTTCAGGACCTATTCTGTCAGTATGGCAATATCACGCTGATCCCGGATAATTTATTACATTGGATTACGCTGGTAACTTCAATAATTAACTTGAATTTAATGAACTACGTCAATGGTAAATTCCATCACTGATGTGATTACTGATTAAGTACCGGTAGACTGAGCTACGCTTAATACTTGTACTCGCATACGAATGGTTACATCACCACCTAACGCAAATAATTGTAACAAAGAAGAATAGATGGTACGGTCTGCTGTTTTTAATACTGCCCAAACTAAATCTTTTTTCAAAAAATATTTCTATGATATCGATGCTTGGCCAATAGACGCATTAATTAATATTTAGAAAAATTGCTCGCGTTATATTCGATGGAATTTTATACGTTAAAATACAGGAATTCTTTATTGATAATAGAGGAAATTCTTAGGTGGTTTCAAATTATAAACCATTCTAGCTATAACCTGAAACTCTTTAAGCCACCTTCCAGAAAGGAACGAGTTACTTGGTGGCTGATATATTCATTCACGAGCCATGGGGGCTTTTTGAAAAGATAATACCATTAATAATATTAGTAACTTAATAATAATAACTCCACATAGCGGCCTGTGAGCTATTGGTGTGCATCGACGTCATAAACCCGAGTGCTCCCCGAGACCCCCTCCCTTGTCCTCATTAGACGGTAAGGAGATCAAGGAACATGACCCCAACTCTGTGTAGGGTGGTGCGTGTCTTCAAAGGTGGCCAAAGCGGAGGTCCGGTATACGCTCGGAGGTGGACGTGTTTATTGGCTTAATAACGAGGAAACCCGCTAGTGGGAGTTTTAACCCTTTTGAGAGCGAAATCGGAGTCGATCTCTCCATCCCTAGCTGCTCATACCCATGTTTCCTCCAGGCATGTAGTTGTGCCTAGTTACAGGGCTAGTCAACATTTTCGTAATAGATTTAATTTTTGTTTTTAAAAAGAGTACCGGGAGTTTTTTCCGCCTTTGTTTTTCCTCCGGCCCACATTATCGTACATAGAAGTAGTTAGTACATATTATCGTAAGTTTATGTAGTTTTTATAAAGCCGATGGCAGTTAGGTATTACGCATCGAGGCGATTCAAAGAATTGTTTTATATAAGGCGATATTTATAGATTTTTTTTCTAATGTTTTATTTAAATTTAAAGTGTATTTTTATTAATTTTAGAGTTTAGGTAGGGATTTGGAATTGTTGAGGAATTAGTTCCTAAGACGAAATAAATAATTTTCTATATTTGACCAGGTGTACTACCATATAGGAACCCGTAAGCCATATAAATATTTTTTCTTATTGGTTTCTTTCAATAAAATAATCCTAATGCATATTTACATTATACCTTATATATGCATATAAATTTATACATGTACTCGTATATTTTTTATTATCCAGCCTGAATATCTGGCATCAGCTCTTGAACCCCCAGCATACATTTAATTAAACAATGAACTAGATAAACATATGAGAAATAAGTTAGGGTATACTATGTATGTATATTTAAATGCATACTTAAATAGATATAATAACATTTCTGTTCTATTTCTGCAGAGCTATTTCTGTTCATCACAGAAAAGTTTGTACTGAGTGGGAATCGAACCCACAACCTTGAGCTAAGCGGTCAGGTTCACCAACCACTAGACCAACAGGCCAGTCATATGTATTGTAATGCATATAAAAGAATTCACATAAATAAGGAACAAACTTTTATATCTTGTAAGAATATTGTGTTTTCCTTAACAAACAGATCTGTTAAAAAGGAATGCTGTTGGATCAGCGTCTGTACCCACTTGGAATCTCACGGTCCAGCGTGCTCATAGAGTTGGCCTAAGCCCCTAATGGACCACTATTGAGCAAGGTCTCTCGTCATGATTCAGGAAAAGTAGGACCAACTCCACCGCATTCCCATGCGGTTTGTGGTTATTGTTGAGCTAGTGTATACTTGAACGCCTAGAGTTTAATTGATTTGGGAGTCGTACAAATAAAACAAATAATGATTTTTTTTAATCTTGTTTAATCTAAACAATATATTATGTATAAATATGGATTATAATATAATCGTGTTACTTACTCTTTTTATAACGTAAGAATGGCTGTACCGATATAAATGATATTTGGTCTTTTGGATTCGTCTCAGCCCCGATTAATAGAATATTTAATAAAATACAATAAAATAATAGAATGAAATTTAATAAAATATTTGAAAACAAGAAAAGTGGAAAAACCTACAACCTAAGGCACCAGTGAAAGTATTTGATAGATCGAAATGCTTCCATAGCAAAACTTTTTAAATGTGTCGATTACATTTCACGATTTACTAACGATAGCTTATATCTGAATACCTTATACCTGACGTGGTAACATGATAAAAAAATGCGGAATAACGTCTGCCGGGTCTGATAGTTTATTATATTATTAAGAAAAGTACGAATTTTGGCGGGTCAGCTTCTGTACAAGTATCTGTAGACAGTAAATAGGTATAGATATTTTTAAATTTAATGATGCCGTAGTCACAGTGATCGTGCATCTGCCTATCCAAGGTTAGCCGGTCGACCAGTTGTAGCATCTCGTTTTCATCCCAAACAAAAGTAAAAGTACCACGCCGTTCCAAGTACGTGTACAAATGTACACGCATTTTCGTTCAGTAATAAATTAGATCTGTTTTAATTAATTCTATGTCACTTTTGAGTCATATCTTGACCTTCAGTTACATCGTGAACAGAACTTAACAGTCGTATAGATCTCGATTCTTTTGTCGGTGAAATCGAGCACGATGCTTTATTCGATGTTGAACTTGACCCTCATTTCACATTTTTGTTTCTGATGGGATTCACTTAATTTAATCGATTTGAAATTAATACTCAATATTTATAAAACAAGAAAGTATTCCTTCTATATCGCATTGCATATACCTATTGTGTTTTAAGTTGTGTGCCAAATGGTTTCATATAGCGGAATTTAAATATTTTATTCCACAAAATGCATGCACTACTTTTATTTCATACGTCACCGCATTGTGCACATATGCCCTATCACACCCCACGTGACCAATGCACCCCTAGCCAATCACCGGACAGCACCCCTCGACCCTCGAACGCTCAGACTTTCAGCTATCGAAACAAGTTCTGTTTTCAAATTACATAACCGCCATTGAACTTCACATACGACCGTGTTATTACGCATCAACAAGTGTATTGAACGTACCGCGCGCGTCGCACCGCACACACACTTCACTCCACACGCATGCACAACGCACACAGCTTTACCATCGTCCATTATCCGGCGTTCGCGGTCAAAAACATTGTTTATTTTTTTTAATTTACTTTTTAATATCACCAGGATTGTATTGTTTGAAAATCGAAGGTTCGTTAGCGACTGAGCGGCTGTGTCATGTCGCTGGGCGAGTGCCAGAGCTGTCTATTGGCGCGAAGCCAGCGATAGCAATGTGGGCGTATGTTGCTCCATTCACGTAGACAACTACTTTGTTTTGTAAACAATCCCCCGTACGAGTTGTTGTTTTGTCTCTAGCTTTGTTGTGGCTTCGTCTTTGATTAAGTAATGAAGTGTTAAGCTGAGTTTCGCTTAGTAGTATGATTGTGTGAGACTTTTTGATAAGATTGATAGAACGTAATGGGTAGAATGAATTGCATTTTTTGTAAACATTTTTAAGAGATTTTACATTATTTATATTGTATATAACGGCTATATATAATTGGCTATATTTTAAAATTTATCAGTTCATTATATTTGCGTCTTTTTTAAATGGTTTTATTTACCGCAATGCTTGATTATCAATAATATCCACTCGAAATGATGATAATATTTAGTGGATTTGTATGAGAATTTAACTACAAGTATTTTTAGTGATCAGTGTATTTTATTTCGCAAGTCGTCGTATGTTGTGTCATAAATCCATAAACTTCATATACCTAAGCGAAATTAGAATAATTCTTCGAGAACTTTAACGATAAAATCATAATTTTTCCCTCGCAGGTGTCTTTAAAAATGCCGTATGGCACTAGTGAGCGTTGGTACTAACTACTACTAATTACTACTAACTCGTTTTTTTTATTGCGCTTGCGTGCGGCTCCCGCTGTTAATATCACTTCATATAGTAACGAGCAACATCGCTCACTAGTAAAGTAATGTACTCACAGATACTCTAATTAAATGATATAGCCAAATGTGGACTGCCATATTATACATCATGGAATTATCAATTGTACGGTCGGGCTACGATAGATATACTAACAATAATAATAAATTCAATTCAATTCAATTCAAAATACTTATTTCATCATAGGAACATCGAGCTCACTTAATATAATTCTTATATGTTTTTATCTTTTAAAATTTTTTCAGGATTCCGCTAAAAAAAAATTTTTTTAATAAGTTCCTATGTTACTTCTAATACCTCCAAAAGTATATGTACAAAGTTTCATAATGATCGGTTAATGAAAGTCAAAATATTGCATGAAAAGAATCGAAATTATTACAATTTGATTATTATGCAATTATAAAATAGGTTAAAAATTGGTTACTAATTTTAAAAATCTGTAACTTCTTCCTGGCAGGCCAAGTGTCAGTGACACCATGGCCTGATTTGCTCATCTCTATGGGCAGTGGTGATCACTTACCGGTATGCTCGTTTTCCTGCTTATACAATAAATAAATAAAATTCTTAAGTTTAATTGAGTTTTTGTCATTTACAAGACAAATTTCTATAAAAATGTATATAAGGATTATTAGTCAATACAGTTACTGAAAACAAACACAATAAACAAGTTTTTATCACTTATGCCAAACTTTATGGCCTCCCTAATTACGCGCAGTGTGCTGCTTTCAAAGATGAGAAATATACACCATATTTCAAAGGTGCCTAACATTTTTGCACGTATAATCAGTCTACCAATGACACAATGATCAAAACCTATAACTATAATAAAGGTGAGTACTCACCGAGCGCGTTGTGCACGAGGTGCGGCGGACTCGGCGCCGGCGGTTTGCTTGGTGTGGACGCGCCGCGCACCGTCACCCCGCTCACACTGCCGACACAACACAGCGTCACGCACGCGCCGCGTTACTAGTGCGGACACGGGCGCGGGTGCGGGCACCAACGCAAGCTACCAGGCGCGTTCAACGATTGTGTTTTATACGTTTGTAGGACATAATTATATCGTAGTTTGGTCTTGTTTTTTTCACAGGTTTAACACGGGATTCTGTTTTAATAAATCGGCTGCTTCGGCTGGATCCGATTGACGTAATGTTTCTTTTCTCATGAGTTATTCGTAATATTACAACAGTCTAATCCTAATTTAATATGACAAAACATCTGACTGTATTTATTATTTTTAGTTTCAAACGTGCTAGTTATTAGTTCGCCATTGACCCTTATTCGCACTGCGTAAACCGCACGTCATAGTAAGAAAAAATATGATAAAGTTCAAGATTTTGAAACAATATATTTAGCTTCTTCGATTTCGGTTAATACGTTAAGATCAAGTGAAATGTAATCGATTCGTCTAAAGATGCATGTGCTACTTTCAATTTTCTAAGTAATCGATATCTGCTATGCGTGCTACGATTTCCTAGAGTGACAATTAATATATGTCCCCTGCCATAACATTCGTATAAAAGACCATATGCCTGCCGCCGCACCTGATAGCTTGTACTTCAAATTTTCTACAGTGAATGGCTTCAATCTCGAAACACAACAACCTTTAACTTTATAAATAACGCTGAAGAATCGGCACTTGCACAAAAAATACAGCGTTAGTAATAACCACACATTTCCATACTTCAATTACATTTTAGACCACTAATATTAAAAAGCACATTTGAAATAGTCCTTCGTGCCGGATTAAATATAAGTGCATTCAAAAGGAACAGCATAGATAAACGTTAATACGTTCTTGCATATCTAATATGAAGCAAAGGCAAATTTGAAGTTTTTAAGGCATAGTTAGAATTTTAAGATAAGCTTCGAAATTCAACCATTCAGAAAACGATGATGGTATATGAGCATGCAATGAAATGAAAATACAAAGGAAAGCGACTAGAAAATTATCTCAAACGGACTATTCTCATTTGAAGTAGTTTCCTTCTGGTCTTTTAACTACTATGCGGGGCCGAGAACAATGTTATCTTATATATACAAGATTAATTAGGTTATCGACAGAAGTGAATGCGAGTTAGAGTTAGTTATACCTGTACATTGAATAAGATATTGTTCTCAGCCGGACAAAAGTAATAAAATAAAAAAGAAATGGGACTTTTATACATCGCCGGCCCTGGTCGCTATCATTCACAATACTTTAAATATTAAAAACAATTTTAAAAGCTATTAACAATAAAATTAAAATGGTATATTTAAAAAAAACCTCAACGCTTTTTTTATATCTTTTGAATTAAGTGAAAAAAGTAATTCAAAGGTCTTCTTTAGAATATGCCATTTCCACAAACTGGATTGAAACTTTTTTTTATATACTATTAATTTACAGTTCCGGACACACCACTGAACTCTGGAAAATTTTGAATGATGAGATTGTAATGATGTTACATGCCATTTTTTTTTATTACGTTAGACTCTCTCAAAGACTCTTCGAACAAAGATGTTAGTCTGTATATGCCAACAATTTAGTTGACAACCAAGTGATCGATCAACACAGCATAGATATTAAAGATGATCAGACATCCAAGTGAAGTGACGTATAAAGTATGTAGACTTAGCGGTTTGCGTCAATCCTAATGATTGACCGAATTAAGAAACAGCAGGTGCGTTCGGCAGGAGGGTAGGTGACCGTTAGTGGCAAAAAAATCCTTGAGTGTTCTCGAGTTTCGAAAGGTCCGCAAAGTCGTAGGATACGTACATATCAGCTAAAAATTGCAAACACTCGCTGAATGATATACTATGCACTTTTTGCGACGGAACAAGCGTCAATGCGAATTAAATGTCACACACAATTACTGATATGCGTACTACGAATTTGCGATCTACGAGTTATTATCGCATTTTTTTGTAATTGCTTTCCGTTGCAAGATACGTTGTTGTCGCCAAACCACTCTTGACGCCTTCGGGTGGCATACCGAATTTCGACACTTTGGTTAGCTATTAACCCTACCATCAGCGATCAGCATTGCAGCATCGTGATAGAAGCACTCTCTAGGCCTCCTTATTTATGAGAAGAGACCCGTGTTTAGTAGTGGGCGAAAAACAATATTATCTACTAAGCACGCAGTCTCCTACCGACCACACGCACACCGATCAAACACGGTCAACACTTAGGATCGTCGGAATCCGCCGGACTTCACAGCGTAAGCTTTTGTACCGTAGTGGAACAATTACAAGGTGGAAGAAATATTCTTGATTCTTGATGCCTAAATGACTGGATCTGACCGGACCACTTGAATCAGTCTGATCCTAACCTCATCAGCTACTATAGAAGGACCATGTGCAATACCATTTCACAACTAATCAAGGTTGACGTCAAAACCATGAAACATGCCAAAACCAAGTTATCCAGAGCTCAAGCGTAACAGGAACCATAAAAAAAAACAAGAATAATAGCTTTAGAGCCGGCGTTCGGTAACAAACAGTCATATCGGGACTGACCTATTGACTGATGCGGCGGAGTTATTGAGCAAGGAACTAACGTTAGACGGGCTACTACTGACCACGCCGCAAGTCACCGCGCGCAGCGGCAGCGGTTTGACCGGCTGAAACAACGGGACAACGTCAGTCACTCGCAGTACGGCGGTTGGTTTTGGGTTGCATTCGATATCAATTGAACTGGACTGTGCATGTCATTTTCTAACATCCCATTACCATGGCAACGAGTTTAGTGTTACCATGACAACTAAATTTGTATTGAAAATAAATAAGATTGTTGATACGTAATAAAATTGTACTGGACCGAGCTACAGTTAACGTATGATTTCGAGGAATGCGACAAACGACACATCAGCGATAACAGCGTAACGCCAGACAGCTTTACGTGAGGGACTTGATATACGAAGTGGACAGGGCGCGCGGACTAAGCGCTGCGAGACAAAAATGTTGTACATTCTATAGAAATAAATACACGTATTGTTCGTCGTTATCTATAAAACGCTATACACTTTTGTCTCGAAGCGCACCGTCCTCACACCCTATCCACTTGCTACATCAAGTCCCTTAGAATACATATCCATCTGTATCATACAGATACTCTGTACTGACACACTACCGCACCTGTTGCGATCAGTCGACCTCAAAATAAATACTAGAGTTCTGTCGCGACAAGTCACCGTTGTGTGTCGCTGACGTTTGTCGCTTGCCACCGTGTGTCGTTGCCGTTTGTCGTATTTTGCGAAATCTCACCTTTAGAAATGCATTACGATCACTATTTGCAGTAATTAATGCAATTGCATCGTCTAGTTCAATTAACAGTGTAATTTCTGCCATAATCTTAGTTTACTAATGCCATGACAGAGCATGTCAAGTTATTTTGACATTTTGTACTGTCAAATAGATTTATGTAAAGCTTACTACATTACAAAGTTATATAGATTTTGAGTCACGATTAAAAAATAAAATAGAATTTACAAATGTTGCCAAATATTTCTACTCTACAATGTATTAATCTATATTATAGATGTATTTATTTGGCATTAATGTCATAAAAAATCGGATCTAACGAAATGTACATATCATATAGGGAAAAGTTACGAGACGATAATATTAATAAATACTTAATAAAGTATTAAAAAAAATAATGATATCAAAATTGTTGTATATATTATATTTATATTCGCAACCAACAACCAAAAACTAACCGCAGTGACATTAGAAATAATTGATAATAATAATAATAAAAAAAAACTTTTACAAACTCCACAAACTACAACTTTACCATTGAAAGAATAAAATTGAAGTTAATGATGATTACAGAGGGGTGTAATGTTATGTATTGGTGGGAGCTGGGTGGTGTACTCACTTTCGCTATGACCTCGTCTTTTTTCTTTTTCTCCACGTCTATTGAGTCTGTTGAGTGATTGTGTGCGTCTAGCGCCGGTGATGTGATTGGACTCGTTCCTGCAAAACATTTATCGTTATAAATATAATAAAATATTGCATATAATAAAACTGTAACGGGGTCGATTCTGTACATTAATTATAACCAAAAAAAACACTTTGGAGGGATCTTCATACAAATAACAGGAGTTAAAAATATGATTTTTGAATATTAATTCTGTCTGTCTGTCTGTTTTTGTTCGCCTTTAACACAAAAATGTACTTAATGGACTTTTACGTAACTTCTTTGTCATATACAAATTAATTTTTGATGTTGGGAGGTATTTGTAAAGTTTACTTATGCTGTCTATAGGTCTATAGGTTCCCACGAGACAGGGAAATTTAATGCGGGAATATGTCTTTAAGCATATATTTGATTTTGTTTTTTGTTTTAAAGTATTTTCTACTTACCTGACAGTATACTAGTGGGGGAGCCGGGGGAGTCGTTGCTGTTATTACTGTCGGTGGTAGCGGAGGAGGGCAGGCCAACCCCGCTCAGTTCGATCTCGTCCAGCCCGTTGATGTCATCGTATATCGTGTCGTTGTCCTCATACCCGGGCTCCAATGACGACACTATGTAGTATTCCACATCCTCCTTTATTCTCTTAATCTGCGGAAAGTACAACTTTTTCATTTGTATGGACAACTGTAAGTATTCAGAGCAGTAGGGACACGTATTTATTTTAAAAAAAGTAAATAATTCAACATCTTTCTGGTTTAATGAGGTATATATATATTTTTAATAATTATCATCATTATTATTATATATTAATCAATACATTCAGCAATAACAAGATATCTATTTAGGGACGGTTATATATACAAATGTCTAAAAATTGTTTGTACTTACATTGCCAATATGGTTCGACTGAACCGGATGCGTAAAAAATAAACGTAAGAAATATTCTCATAAAGTCACTCAATTATATTTACACAATAAGTGCAACAAGCCCAATAAAAAACATTTAATTAATCTATAAGAAAAGAAACATTTCCAAATTAAACAAACTGATTGATTAATCAAATAATTCACTACTAAAAATCATCTGTTATAGAAATGACGAGCTGTGTGATGCTACAGATCATGGTCATATTTCAACATTAACAAATAACAGATCTATTAAACTATATTGACATTAAGCTTTAACCATTAACCCAGGGCGGATCATAGGAAGCGTACACATTATCCTTAGAAAGGTAGCCCACAGCTATTAGGCTCGGTACATACAAGTGACATTACCCCAATCCCAAACAAAGCTGTTGCATTACATCGATTAAGAACATATAGTTGGTGCCTACCTGTTCCACTTCAACCGACATGTTGTCAAGCATCCGGAGCAATGTTTCCAACTTCTTTATGTGGAACCGGTGTTTCTCCAGTTTCAGTTTGAGCTCCTCCATCCGATCCTGCTTCTCCTTGTCCAGTCGTTTCTTCTTACCAACTAACAGTGACTCCACCTCTGACTCGAATAAGTCGATCTGTAATTGGAGCGACCATTGTTCTTTATATTACGAGTACCAACTAATCTAAACTTAGTATAAACATATTTTTTGATGGTATTTTTATCAAAATCAAAATCGTTTATTTCATGTAGGTATTATTAATACACTTATGAACGTCAAATATTTAGAATCTACCACCGTTTCGGAAAGGTGCTATAATAAAGAGGAGAAGAAACGGCGAAAGGATTTTAATGCTCTTTGTCCTTGTCTTGTCTTTATCTTGACAATACACAACTTAATGGTAGGTAACTTATGGTAACTTAAGTAGGTACTGCATAGTCGGAATAGAAATATAACTATTAAAGTGTCAAGTTTCAAATAAATGATTGGGTGCGAAATGAATTCTTTCGGTTGTTACTACATTACGTTACATGATAGCCTTCAGAGTTCATCCACTACTGAGACCAAGGCTCTTCTCTTATCTGAGGATGACTAGAGCATATTCCACCACGCTCCAATGCGGATTGGTGGAGGGGTTTTTGTCCGCTACTCATAGTTTAATTCTCATTGGCTACCGATTGAGGGCACACTTAACAATTGTATTTTGTTTTGTCTAGACATTCATCACTGAATTCGACGGATGGTGATCTAATGTCGTTTGAATTTAAATATTAATAATTCGCATTGTCGATACGGAAATCTTTATTAAAACGTAAATTAATAACTTTGTACCAATCTTTATGAGAATTAGGTTGAGGTGTATGAAATTTGACACAATTAAAGGTTATATGAAATAGTGCAGATAGCTAACATTTTGTATAAAATATTATACTTTGGAAAAACATAATTAATAAAATTTAAAAATATACTAATAATAATTATAAATACAAAAGAAGACCATCATTCATTTAATGGATTGAAACTTAATTTACTGATTTCCTTCCCTTTTTCTCCCCGTCCTTAAGTCATCCTATTTACGATTCTGTCACCCGGTCTGAACTGTGTTGGTGGTGTCTCAGTCAGTTAGTCGTTATTACGGTTCCTTCAGCGATGTACTGCTTCCCTTCGGTACCCTTGCTACCCTTCCTTCTATTACTTCCTTCCTGGCAGGCAAAGCGTGGCATCCTAGGTTACTAATTTCCATGGGCGGCGATGATACCTACCAACAGGCGACTGCTTGTTTGCCTGCTAATAACATTAAAAAATAATTCATTCTAAGTCAGCAATGGGTTTTAACCTTTATGAGGCCCACTCCTCATACCTGAGGAGGCCTGCGGCCATACTTCATCACGTTAAATAGCAATATATATGTATAAATGCCTAACGCAATCCCTATAAACTTTTCAGGCATAGACTTTAAACAGAAGATCATAAATTTGGACGGAGTGCCGATAAAACTGCAAATATGGGACACAGCTGGACAGGAGAGGTTTCGAACCCTGACCACGGCGTACTACCGCGGGGCTATGGGCATCATTCTTATGTATGACATCACTAACCTGGAATCCTTCAATCATTTATCCTACTGGCTCCGGAATATTCAAGAGGTAAGACCTAAAATCTAAATTTGAACATGAACAGCAGTTGTAGGGAAAATTTTAATTGGCATGAACAGCAGTTGTAGGGAAAATATAAATTGGCCTGAACAGCAGTCGTAGGGAAATTCTAAATTGGCATGAACAGCAGTTGTAGGGAAAATATAAATTGGCATGAACAGCAGTCGTAGGGAAAATCTAAATTGGCATGAACAGCAGTTGAAGGGAAAATATAAATTGACATGAACAACAGTCGTAGAGAACATCTAAATTGGCATGATCAGCAGTTGTAGGGAAAATTATAAAACCAGGTTCAATTCTAATATCGATGAGTAAAAGAGTGAGGGTTTCCAAGTTAGTTTTTTGGATTCCGTGCATAGTGAAAATGGAAACCTATTCCTTATCCTGTCCTATAGAAATAACAGACCGTAAAATTCATAAATACTCACAAATACCTGTTCCACATAGCTTGAAAGCTATGGCTCCAAAGGCTTACCTACACATACAATCCATAGTATTGGAGGTTAGTAACCTCAATTTTGTACAAATTCCGATTCATGCCTAAAAGACAGCATTATATGATGCATATACTCGTAATAGTAAAAGTAATTTCTTTACCAAACAGTTGGACTAAAAATTGTATAACGAATTGTATGACCCTACGAAGATGAAGGCTCTAAAGATGATGAAGATAATTAGATACCTATGTGATTCACTCATTACTTATGCAGCAATGGGTAAAGACAATTTATATTTCTCTTAAAATAACATTTTGCAATCTCGACATCTCTTTTACACTGATAAACCTTTTGGAGCTACGGAAGTGTTACATTGAATTTGCATTCAATTTCATCGCGTTACTCGTTTAACTTTTAAAAAATTAAGGACATGACATGAATTGCAGTGTGAGATTTGGACAATGGTAGGAAGTTGATTGCACCAAGTGATATGATGCATACATATTATACATTTTCATAAAAGATAAAGCAAATTGAATTGTTGTCGAATGTTTTCTCACTTCTCAAGTGTGTTCAGTTCCCATAAAATAATGCCTACTTGTCGTATTATTTTGAAGCAACTTATGAATTTGGATTCAATGTTATTTTACAGTACGCATCTCCAGATGTAATCAAAGTCCTTGTTGGAAATAAATGCGACGTACACGAGAACCACCGAGCTGTTCCAAAAGAAAGAGGCCAAAAGGTATGCCTTATTTATTTATTTATTTGTCAATAATATATTTTTGTTTGGGAATAACCCATAAACGAGCAGCCGAGCCACGAGTCTCTGTCGCGCATCCACATGAGTATCACCGATCCCCAAGAAAGAAGACCTGGCTTGAGAGCCAGCTCACAACCAGAACGAGACGATTTGATGGCAGACTCAATTATAAAGATGGTAGCTAGCCAGAATGACTGGTCTGTTGGTCTAGTGGTTAGTGAACCTGACTACTGAGCCGTAAGTCGTGGGTTCGATTCCCACCCAGGGCAAACTTTTCTGTGATGAGCAGGAATGTTTATTCTGTGTGTCTGGGTGTAATAATATCTATATAAGTTTGTATTTAAAAATATATATGTATGTTTGACAGTTGTCTGATCACCATAGTACAAGCTGATGCTTAGTTTGGGGTCAGATGGCCGTGTGTGAGTTTTCCTAAGATATTTATTTGTTTATTATTTATTAATATTATACGACTCGCCTGTTGGTGTAGTTAATAAAACTGACTGATGAGCCAGATATCGTGGGTCCGATTCCCACGAAGGACGACTTTGTGTGAGTTGTCCTGAGATATTATTTATTTTGATTTCTTTGTGCATTGTGTTTGAGAAAACCAAAATAAACCGGTATAATATAATTAATTGCACGCAATGCATATGCACTGCATGCTACAAATGCATGTGATAAAAATGCCATTGAACGGATGTAGCCAATAATTTAGCGCGCTGATTTTCATTACAGTCAACGCGCTAACTCACATAAAATATTTGTACAAAACGCCACTGGCGCAGCGATTTTTTTAACGCGTTAACTAAAGTTTACAATCGTTAACACTAACGTTAAACCAAGTACCTATAGCAATAATAAGCCCCGACAATGATATGGGTAGTAAACATAAATAAGACATCACAAACACCGACGACCCGACACAAACATGTTATTTGTTAGATAAATGTTTGTTCCGGCCGGGAATCGACCCTAAACCCTTCGCTTGACAAACTAAAATAGACAGAAATTTTATCTTTCCTTTTGTTAGTTAGTAATTCTTAGCAACAATAATTTCTCTGCAACCTCTGCAATCTTTCTTGCCTGCAAATCAAGGGGTCCTGGATTCGATATCGGCTGGGAGAGATATGTATTGAACGGATCAAAAAAGATGAGCTGAGGAGTTTCTTCTCCTCTTTATTACGGCACCTTACCGAAACGGTGGTAGATTCTAAATATTTGACTTTCTTATGTGTATTGATAATACCTACATGAAATGAACGATTTGAATTGATTTGTATTAATCAATATTTGTTCTCGGGTCATAGATTGTGATGTGTATGTGTGTGTGAATTAGTGTTCTACACCACCAGCAAAACCGGGAAACCCTATTTCGGGTGTAATTAGTGCATAAACGTTCCTTCTCATTCATATTTCCCAAATGTAAACACTCTCCTACAAGTGCCATACTGGGGCGGTATAGAATACCAACCCCAATCCCATGCTGGCATAGCAGGGTATCGTAAGAGGCGACAGAAATTAGCTGCTTAGTTGTACGGCTTCGTGAAAGGATTCATAATTATCTTTTCATGAAGTCCGTCTGGCTAGCTACCACCCTTTGGCTTGAGTCAGCCGCCAAACGATATGGCGTGTTCCGGCTGGGGGTTTGAGAACCAATTCTCCTTTTTTCCCCTACCTTCAGCCATCCTTCTTCCAATTCTTCTTCTGTCACCCTTCCTAAAACAGTATGTTATTGGTGTATCTGGGATCAGTGTTATCATTGATACTATTTGCTTTAGCGATGTACTGGAGTAGCTTCTATCCATGCTTGGTAGTGATCACTTACCATCAGGTGACGCGTCTTCTCATTTGCCTGCTTATAACATAAAAAAGAGATAAAAATATATGAAGCATGTAGCAGAGAATATGTAGTCATTTTGTAATAGAATTGCACCTTGTTAGCTGACCGCGCGCCCGGAATACATGTCCTGCATAAGACGGTGCGGTGACATCCACAGCGGGTACTTGAGAGAAGCGAGTTATGCTCGAAATACGGCGTGACACGTCACCCGGCGGGTCTATTATGTATCTTGCAAACGAAAAGCGATGGCGAAAAGTTTGCGGTAATGTCTTCTAGACCGCAAATTTGTATTACGCATCAGCGATAATAGTGCTACTTAATTTGTAGCTAAGTAATTAAGTACGGTTAAGTGCGTAGTAGAAACCAGCTTTCTTATCTATTTAGTCTATAAATTAACTTGTAATTTTTTTCAGGATTTAATGTATCTATTTTTTCTGTTATAATATTGAAGTCTCTATTAATCCACACTGGAGCAGCGTGGAGTATGATCTAGGCCTTCTCAGTATGTGGAGAGACATGTACAAATTAATGGGCCAAATGTGTTGAAGCCAGCAAAAAATATATTGATAAATTTTTGATTTGCGGGTCTTGGCAATGCTCGTAATGTCGACAGTTGTAGCTGTTATTGATAGACAGTAAGTGTTCAACCAGAGAGTTTTGAGCGGCATAAAAACTTTAAACACGTTGCTTTTATGACCAATTTATAATTCACACTGGAGCAGCACTCAATCTCACGAGACCTTCTTAAACTCAAAGTCAAACAAAATATTTATTTCATCATAGGAAGTAACAGCTCACGTAACGAAAGGTAAGTGTTTAAAAATAAGATAATTATAATACATTAAGTAAACAATCCATAACCAATGCCCTTAGTTTGAGAATTGAGTGAACAGACGTGTACATGTGGTGAGTTGTACAGGTCAAACTGTATTTACGCAGAATGTTGTAACAACTAGCGCCATCATTTACATTTTACGCACACTATCACTATATTCAGTTTCCTCGCTGACAGTGGCGGCACACAAATCCGCAGCGCACGTTCGCGCCCGAGGCGTATGGATTAAGCGGATTATAGGCGCGGATGTATACATGTTTTTCTTGTTAACAATTACTTGCCGGATGATGTAAACGCTCCGAACATCAGAACAATAAAACATCATAACACTATTAGCGATAAGGAACCGAATGGGATATTATTTACGTTTTAACTTATCTCTCACCAGTTCTTGTTTTGCGTTAATCGTGAAAACTTATCTACAGCTTATCAAAGGAATTGGATTAAGAAATGAGGTATTTATACACTCTACTTAATCATTACAATATTTATTTTTCTCCCCTTGGTTATAATTATTGTCCATGGGCCACGATGTCCACATATCATCAGGTAGTTCGTTTGCTCTGTGGAAGATCCTTTGTCGACTGTTTTTTTTAAATCAAGATTTATGATATTAGTCAGCAAGAATCATTTTAAAAGGTTAATAACGTACCAATAAGTAAGATTGAACCAAAACTCTACGAGAGATTAAAATGACCATTTAATTGTCTTTCGACATACTGCATATTAATGAAGTATGATAAAAAAACAAATAAATCATCGATTATTTGATCGGTGTTGCTGGTAACACGCGCACATCGCTATTACCTGCCAACACAGCATATGTAACCTTCTTGCACTACAATATCAACACTTTTAACTCCAAGACTTACTATAGCATACGAAAGTTAAAGAAACACGTTTAAAACTCCAAGGCAGCACGACTCTTGCTTACTCCCCAATCGCGGAGATGCAGACCATTATATTATAACGCTGCGGTAAGTTCCTAAAGCGTGAACACTTTTGAGAAAGTATGCGGAGTCCTAAGAATCTTTCGTAGTCAGTCGCCTATGAATGTATAATGATCGCATCTTTGTGCGGCCCGGCTTTTGTTCTAGCCGTCCGTTTGTCGGATTACCGGTTCGCTTTGCGTCTGAAACTTCAATCCGAGTTGCGCACTGCACATCGTAGCGTGTTTGTGTACGAATACTTTTCCTTTAGCTGGTTTGTGTAGCAGAATAAATTATGTAGTATTGTTTATTTGTAAGTAAATTATTATGTTAAAATTTCCTCGTAACGTATACATCGTTAGTGTGAATCGTAATTTGAAATTTGACTTCTGATTGTATAGTATGTTTAGAGATTTGTTTTTTTTGCTATATAAAGGAAAGGTCCTTTTAAAATCCAAATATTTCAAGTTTTCCTAATTTTTTAAAGTCACGAATTACCCAGCTTAATGGAATGTAATGGTAAATTGTGCTTTGAAGAGATTAGATAATATTCAGGCAGCTTTCAACACGTCGATAAGAAACAATCAAAACGGTCGAATAGTTTACCGAGTGGGTGGTCCTGTTCCCATAAATCTGATAAGAATTTAATTATAACATAACAGCTTAATTTTTTCCATAAAGCATCCGACGTAATTATAAACTCGTGGTAAGTTCGTGACTGAGAGTGATAAAGAATTAATGATAACGCGTACACCCTAAATTATATCTGAGAAAGTGTAAAAAAGTGTAAGAAACACAAGAAAGGGTTCGAGGAAACTATTTTCTTTGATCGATGGCCGCTTATCAGATACTAACTGTAATAGTAGTCGACACCATTTAAGTGAATTTTGAATTTTTGTTTTCCTATTTTTGCTTGAGTAATACTGCTATGAAATATCATCAAATCAATCAAAATTTGTAAAAGAATAACTGCAATATCGATATCTATTATAATTTGGCTGATCTCCTAGAAGTCCACATTAGTTATTCCAAGAATATTTTTTTTCTATAATTTTAAACCTACCCTGAACTACTCTGAGAATACAAAAAATAGAATCGTTGAAATTGGTCTAGCCGTTCTCGAGTTTAAGAGAGACTAACGAACATCAATTCATTTTTATATATGCTAGAGTTATAAACCTCCAGTACAAGTCGATATATAGTTTATTACAATAAAGTAAAACATTACCAAAGTGTTAATAGCCACGTGGCTTGATTTGATCGTACATGATCGAAAAAGTTTAGCAACAGCGGGCGTGATCGGCAGGAGGATGGGTGACCGCTAATGGCAAAATTTTCATGAACGCTTATGTGCTTCGGAGGGCACGTAATGCCGTCGGTCCTTATTGTTAAAGTTAGATAGCAAACGCTAAGCTTTTGGGCCTTTGGGCGGCATAAAAACTTCCGATATTTGGGTTGGCTACTAATCCTTCCGCCAATCCACATTATATGGTGAGTATGGTCTAGGCCTCCTCAGTATGAGTAGAAACCCGTGCTCAGTAGAGGGTCGCTAATGGGTTGAAGTCAGCCAAAACATGAAATACATTGTTATTTACAAAATTATCTTTGAGTACGTATACCAACCATCATTGAATTTAGACGAGTCAATCTCAAAGCCTAAAAAAGTTAATTTTGTTCTTAACTCATAAAATTTTATCTGAATTTAATATCAAATTACAAGGTCTTAAGAGCAATATCCAAGACAAGAATCAAGCAAACATCCAGTTGGAAGGATGTCGGTGGAAAGTTTTTGAAAAGTGTTTAACGCGAATTGGATTACTCGAAGCGAATGGACTCTGAGCAAATTACGAGATCAAAGAGTTGAGCGACGAGGAACAAATCGCGTTACACCGAATTATAGTCTGACTAGGCAATGCTAAGATTGAGCTGCTACAGAGCAGGGGGCCCATTCTGCTAAATGACATAAAATTACGATTCATGTAAGACTCAATTGAGATTCAATTATCACTGTGATAATTTGTTTATTCTGTTAAAAGTTTAATATTATTTCAATATTATCGTAATGTGATTGTAATCGAGATTAGTATTTTTCTTCTATTTTCAAGTAAACCACTAAATTTGGAATCAAAACTACGTGAGAAACAAGTGGTTAATTAGATTAAGTAATGTTATACCCTAGGTACTGAGCAAGCTTGCGAATACTGTAATGTCGAGAAACAATTATAATATTATAATACTATAGTGCAGAATACCTACTTGTCCAATGGTGGGTGGTAAAGGGATGGCATTTAATTGGAACACTATTAGGTAACAGAATTAGGTAATATTTTGCCGCGATTCAGTTCTATTCGCGATTCAGTCTAATGAACCATTTGTAAATTAGTAGAATCAGCCTACAGATTATCAAAAAACAAATATGTGTCTCCTAAAAGGTATTTGGGGACAAATACGACTATTTGGTTAAACCATTTAATTATATGCATTCTCGTGATTCTGACATGGCATTATGACTACAATACTG
>DWKC01000009.1:0-22253 GCA_018249195.1 Racta chiria
CGAGTCACCTGATGGTAAGTGATCACCGCCGTCCATAGACATTAGCAACACCCGACTGGGTTGTCACTAACGCGTTGACTGCCAGGAAGGAAGTAATAGACCCACGCGCGGGGCAGACGAAAAAAGAAGGGAAGCAGTACATCGCTGAAATAATTGGAATCATTAACGTCGCTATATTAGGATTCCCTGTGTTAAGAGTACCATGTATAAAACTACTGATACATTGCTAACACATGATCCGAGAACAGACATGTTTGTGTTACATCGTATGCAGGGACATAACAGGACTACAGAACCAGATCAGGAGTTATTCAAGTATTCAAAATTTAGTTCAGTGTTTGTGGAGATTAAGCGTAGCGTAATTAAGAATTAATTAATTATACGAGCAGTTTTTCCGTACATTGAATATTTTTTCTTAACTGCTACGAGGGGGTTACTACTTAAATAATGAGTTAAGACACCTTTTTTTGAATTATTGTCTGTTTGTCTGCCTGACCACGCCAATGAAAACCTGTGAACATATTTTTTATTTATGAGAATTTCTGATACCTTGGATTGATGTTTAAGATTCTTTTGTTTCTTCAATAATAGAAGAGTTTCTGTGTGAGAGAGGAGGAATGGTATAGGATCTTTTTTTAGTATTTTAGTTTTGTTTTGATTACAATTTACATCTACATACTTTATCAGACTAATTACGTTTTATAAACTGTAAAAGATACAAAAAAGATGTTTTTTTGACGTGGTTTAAGCTTAAGGTTTAAATATTAGATACCGGTACACAACAGTTAACTTGTATCATTTGGATCAACTCGCATTCTAAAGGTTGGGACTCATCTAACCCGCACTCGTAGCCCACCACCTCGCCTTTCGTGACCAGCGTGATCCGGCGTTTCGGAGTTAGTCAAAGTCAAATTATTTATTTTATCATGGAAACTAACCGCGCACTTAACGAAAGTCAAAAATATATATGATTGTTTATTAAACTACTAATTAAATGTTGAGATTTATAACTGAGTGTACATATTTCTTTAATATCATTTATTTACTATTTAGTTTTGTTAATTTTTTTACTTTAGTTAGGCGAGCTTGTATGATTTGATTATATTATATTCTATATAAAAAATTTGAAGCGCACGACACTGGCCAACAAAGACTGCAGCAAGAATAAAAATGTTATAAAACAAAAAAAAAATTAAAATAAATAATTATAAGTTAATATGCTTCAGCGAAGAGTACATCATCTCATACCATCGTAGGATTGTACTTAGGCATTGGTTAGTACTAGTATGTAAAATACAGAGAGGTGGCGGTGCGTGAGTGCGTCGATGCGTGGATGCGTGGATACGACGGTGCGTCGTTGCGTCGTTGCGTGGGTGCGGTGCGGAAGCTCAGCCGTTAAATGAGCGAGGGCCCTAACACAACTTTTATTTGTTCATAGAATGTAGAGATGATAAATAGCTGGCTACAGATAACCGTGATAGATGAGGTCACACGGAGGGCTCCCTCTGACGGATTGGGAGGAAACTAATATATCGTTGTTAAAATCGTGTGAGTCATAACATCTTTTGTGTATCAGTAGAGGTTGTTTTCAAAATTGTTTTACCACAATGTATTGTTAAATATCTTTGTGTTCAATGACTTCTATTTAGTAGGCTTTTCGAAACATTGCCGATGATGATGATGTTGGTACTGCGTCAGCCAGCGAAAGACACCGGTCCGGCGCAGACTTATGTAACATACCATAAATGTCTCTCAAGTTATTTTAAGCAAGCTATTTAAGCAAAGACACAATTGAATTATTATGATAAATTATTATTATTTTTGCCTTAATAATATTCCTTTTTATTTCAAGTCACAATAGAGTCATATTTGAAAAAAAAAATCAAGTAAAATTCTTAGCAGCCTTTAAGAAGGCATTGGTAATTAGATTAATGATTGTACTAAACTAGTGACCACCCGCATTAACACTAGCGAAAACAACTTTGGCTGTCAGTTAACGTGCCCTCTGAAATCTTGCCCGATTATCCGAACGAACCGGTTATCCAAACACCTATTCCTTTTGAAGTAATCCCGGCGTCCTTTGACCTAGAGTTCATTAAAAAAGATGTAAAAAGGACTCTCTTTTAGGGCCAGCGTTGCTTAGGCGATTACTCTGATATTATCCATGTCTAAGAACTAATACCATGTCAGATGGTACGACTGTGTTTTTGTTAATCCTTCAGGCTATAAAAAATCCGTCTTCCAATATCTTCAACGCTCTACTTAAGAGTGAAATGGTTAAACCTACAATGTTGTGTTAATAAATAATTGTATGTTACTTATTAACATAATATTGATACATAAGTATGTTATGTTATATTAACTTAATTAAGAGGAAGGTGTAGTAGGTACTGGCATAAAATATATTATGTAGAAGAAGAAATAAAGCAGTTGTCATCCGAAGGTCCGTGTTTCAATGTTAATACTAACTTTAATGAATCATTTTCTGTTATTGTTATTGTTAATATATTGACTTTCGTTGAATTCGTCTCTAAGATGAAATTATCGATTTGATTTTGATAAAGAACGTTAAGAAGTAGCGCGTTGATGTCTAAAACAGTCTAAAATCAGACTTCCAGAACTTTCCGCTTCATATAATCAGTACAATGGGTGAGCAGAGTAGGGCATCCAAATTTACTGGGCCCCTATAATTTGAGCCTGGAAAGACAATCCGAGAAGAGGCAGGGACCAAATCACCACCTTGCGTTTCCATGGCGATTCTGAATGTTTTTTACATCATTTTCTGATCTAAAGCTGTGGTCAGAATGGTTTCAAAAGCTTACATTAATTTTAACATTGAACAATTCTTGTGTAATTATAGTTGTCTATATATATAAAAATGAATGTTTATCTCTATGTCCTTTATAGAATCGTAAATTATGCATATGAAAGAAGAAAAGAAAGAAGGAAAGAAAGAAATTTGATCATATGATGTTCTTTACCAAAGCTGTTGTGCATTAGCCCACGAAGGTTTCAGAGTTGATACGACCAATTTTCGACAGATGGCGCCATTGTCATTTCAATGAATCAGTGACATACCCACGCACTCAAGAAATATATATATATATATATTAAGATTGAATTCAAACGCGGACGGAGTCGCGGGCACAACTAGTTGATAATAAACGGCTAACTCACGTGTATGAGTTGAATTGGTCGTGTAACTAGAGTGTCATATTTTTTTATGCTGCCCGAAGACCTCGGTCCGCTGTTGCTTAACTTCGTTGATTGCTTGCGATCGACGCATGACCCCGGTACTGGGCTTCATCCATAACAGATAGATTATTGACAACAGCCAAAATACATGATCCCTTCAACAAACATCATCTATACCAATTCCCCTTCAACATTTCATCTCAAGCAACGTAGTAACGCCTTTACAACAACCTTTACGGCTTAACCGACAATGACACGAGCTGACCCATAATTACCCTCCCCCCTCCCAAATTACACCGCCAGCCATTAACCACTAGCCGTTATAAAAAGAACCGACAAAAAACTATCCATCTCTTCCTCACCAATGACGAGCCTACAACGTCATTTGAATTAAAACCCTAATACCAAATAATAAGATTCAAATTTACATGTCGTAATGTTTTGGAGCAACATCCGAATCTCTAGGTGATGACGTCAGCGGCAATTTGGTCTAGATTGTGTATGAATGTTATAAGTTAGTCGTGATTGGTGTATTATAAGTACCTACTTTGTTCGTAAATAACCTACTAAATGAAGCTAGAGATTACGGAATATAATTTTACTAGCCGACCCGGCAGATATTGGTCTGCAATTGTTTTTTACATGTAACAAAGTCAAGTATATCAGATCTTCAGATTTAATCTATCTTTTGTGGGTACTGGTTGGGTACACATTAAAAACCTTCTCCTCTGAAAGCATTGCAATCTCTCCAGCACATAGTGTTCTAAATCCAGTTTTCTACTTTTATTGTATTCAAATATTTTAATAGTTATCCTGTTAATCGGGGCTGAGACGAATCAGAACCAAATGTCATTAAAATCAGTCCAGCAAAAGTTGAGTTATAAAAAGTGTAACTAACATGATTTCGACTTTGTTTTATATTTATAACTAACTGTGCTGTGCTGGTTTCGTCCGCGCTTGAATTTAATCTTTATATATATATATATATTTCTTGTGTGCGCGTGTACGTCACCGATTCATTGGAATGACAGTGTCATCTATCGAAAATGACTTTTAACAACTCCGAAACCTCCATGGGCTCATACACAACAACTTTGCTAAAGATCATCACATGATCAAATTTACGTTTACGATGCTATAAAGGACATACAGGCAAACATATTTTTTTTTATATATATAGACTAGCTGAGCCCACGACACCGTACGCGCGGCATTTGTATAGACGGAATTCTTTAAATTGTCAAATCTTTTTTATTTTTGCATCGACTTTCTGAGATCAGCGCGAGCAAAGTTTCTCCCATAAATCTTCCATGTACAGACAGCGATCATCTACAGATTTATTATATGTATGACTAGCTAACCTGGCAAGGGTTTTGCAAAATTTTTTATGATTTAATCACATTAAGATCTAGGTAATCTTTCAAATTTTCTGTGTTTTCGTAAGTGTAAACAAAATAAGTTTATATAGAGTTTTATTACTACTGGAATAGCGGTTTGGCCGTGCACTATGCAAATAATTATTAAAGATAATATTTGTTAATAAAAATTGTTTATAAAAGATCATATAACATGAATTGATGTTCGTTCAGCGTGGGCCAACATGTGCCAGTGTGTGGGCGGGCGGTGCCTGATCGGCGAGGTGTGCGCGCTGGTCGTACGAGAAGCGGCGCGCGCGAGACCCGGTGAGCTGCTGACGCTGGGCCTGCGCGTGCTGCGGCACTGCGCGACACATCACCACTGCCGAGCGATTATATTGAAGGTATTTTTGTTTTTTTATTAACAACCCATTAAACTCCGCATGGCATCATAAGATGCGGGACGCAATAACATTCTGTTGTTATCGAGATGCGCGGGAGTCGGAAAGGTCATGTCATAGGATTAATTTGTCACTGACACTACTAAAATTGCAAAACGTTAGAGTATATCAATTGCATGGTAGTTTCGTAATATTTTAATTTAGTAATACAATGTATTTCCAATGCATTTTTATATAAGAACAGTAGCTTTCTCCGCTCCTTTTCCTTATAAACTTTAACTGTGCAACATTTAACAAACTGTTTGCTTTACGTATTATTATAAAGATGTATTCGTTATAGAGTGACGTGTTACAAGCTGCGTGTCGCGCCCGGCCCGGCCCGCCGGCGGAGCACGCGGCGCGCCTGTGTGCGGCTCTGGCGCGGCACGCGGACGGCGCGAGCGCGATGCTGGCGGCGCGGCCCCGCCCTCCGCCCACTCGCCTGCTGCCCGCGCTCGCGCACGCCGCGCATCACACACGACTTGCCTTCCTGCAGTCGCGTAAGTATATTTTCAAACTATTGTTTAATATGTCGTACAAACATTATGTAACATAATTTTCGAGAATTTTTGACCCTCCCTATGTAACGCGCCGTAACGTTTTTCTGCACCTAAACCTTTTGCTGAGAATTTTTTTAACTTAAAACTGACAATTTAGTTGCTAAAATCTTCGCTCGTATTTTTAACAAAAACATAAAAAAAGCTATGGACGTAACGCTTTGCTCGAACCCCTCTCCCTCTCAATTAGCGCAACGTAACGTTTCACAAGACCCCCCCCAACCCCCAAATTGCATTACCTAATGCACGGACGACTCCTATTTAGTTTAGGTTTTTATCGACCTAATGATCAACGCTGGCTGGTGGCTGCTGCTGGAGTTGAACAGCGTTGAAGCTGTGGTCACGCAATGAAGTGGTTGCAATAATTACATATTATAGAGATAGGTGTTACAATGCCTGTGTCGTTACACAACCGTTACCATAACAACAGTCGCTTATGAATATTTGCAAAATCAGAAGTCATCAACGCATTGCCAGCCAAGAAGGATAAAGGATAGTGATAAAGGTATTATTAAAGTTATAGTTGTTCACAACACCTGTAAGGGGTCTGTCTATCTCAAGTTCGATTCCCAGCTGGAGAAGGCATTCATCTGACAGATGAATGTTTGTTACCGGGTGTTAGTGATGTGTTATTACTTTATAGAGTTGTTTATGTCACCCGCGATACAGAGAATCCTAGTGCAGGGGTATGAGTGTGGTGGGTGTAGCGTTTATTATGAAACTTTGTACAGAAGTTGCAATAGATAGAGAAGACAAAGTAAGAAGGGAAGCAGTACATGGCTGAATTATCAGGAATCAATAATGACACTAACTGATTCCGCGCTCACCCCGAGCTTGAATTACATCCCGAGTGAACACAGAACTTGACACTCAATTAGATCTCGATTCATTTGTCGGTTAAGCAGATCTCTACTTGACGCATTATTCTATATTGAACTTGGCTCTCATTCACATTTGTTTTACATAGTCCACCGCATCTATTCCGATGACGGCTTCCCCAACTATGTTAAAATTAGAATAATAATGTTATATATAAAGCTATGGACGTAAACTAAAAGGTTAAAGCTAATTAAAGTGAATATAACCCTGAATCCTGTCTCGATCGATCCCGGGAGCGTCCACTATTTACTGGCCGCCTACGTGCAGGATATTATCTTAGACCTCTGCACATCAACAACTTAGTTTATTACAAATTAACTATTTATTATTAATTAAGTATGATTTACATACAGCCCAAGGTGGGGGGAGGGCAGGGGTCAACTGGAACCGTGCATGGTTAATGAGCATGGAACAATGTTATGATTACATTAAAGTGATTGTTAATATCGCAGCGGACCTGTTGGAGATGTTGTCGGGCTCGCTGCTGACGGGCGACACGGCGGAACTGGTGCACGCGGCGCGGGCAGTATGGGCCCTGGCTGCTAACAACCACAGGGTAACGGTCATATAATATGGATTGATACTTGATCCATCTTCCGTAGTGTGTCTTGCAATTTTTTGCTTACATAATCAATAACTGGACTGTATTGGATTTCAAAACATTTGCTATTGTCAGTTTAATTTGCAAACACTGTATATTTTATGCCATATTGGGGCGGCCTAGAGCACCAAACCCAATCGCATGCTGGCAGAAGGCTTGATCGACGACATCCTGTCGTAAGAGCGACTCAAATCAGCTGCTTGGTGGTAGGGGATTGCGTTACAAAAAGTTATTAATATTATAACTGGTATTGTGAAGCTGGCTAGTCACCACCTTGCTTGTGTTAGTCGCCAAAGGACTGGTCGTGTTCCGGCTGAGCTCAATTTCTTCTCCCTTGGCCAATGACATATCGCTAATGCCTCTGGTCTTGATGTGACTTGGGTGACGGTGGTACTTGGGTGACGGTGACAGTCAACGGTCTTGTGGCTCACCTGCTCGTTTGTCGGCGAATTCCATGTAAAGAAGTTAAATGTAAAATAATTATAATTTAGGTTTTGAAAGTATTGTTTGATAGTTATTTTTTCGTTGTTAGATGATACTAATATTTTTATTTACTTCCAACAACAAATTCAAACAAGCCAATTGTAACAAACAATATGACTTAATACTTAATTAAACTTACCACCAATTAGAACAATATAACTTACTAAATGCTCAGTAAGTTGTGTTTATAGTTAATGAAAATGTGAGAATCCTTACTGTATGTTAGATTGATCATTTTTGATATAATCCTTGATGATAAGTAATTAAGTTTACGCATTACGATACAATGCCGAAAATTGTAAGTTTATTGACGTTAGAGTATATTCCAGGCGAAGCTGGTGATGCGTAGTGCGGGCATCACGACGGCAGTCCACTCGAGTATACAACGCCTGTCCCGGCGCGACGACCACGCCGCTCGACGGGCTCTGGAGCTGCTCACATACACACACACTGTACTACAGGCGTGACGATTACATGTATCAATGTGTTAAATAACAGGATTGCGCTGAAAACCAATAACCGTGGTTTTAAGTCATTACGGTTGAAGGTTTCGTCCATTTCGTCATGTACTGCGTCATGTATTGTACTGTATTGTAATTGTCGCTTAGTATCGTGGCGAAATAAATGTGTTCTATTGCATTTTTTTTTCAAGGTTGGATTCAAAAAATGTCGACGGGACCCCGTTTGAAAGGGTTCTCTGTTTATTTGTTATTTTGTTCATCCCTTGAAACGTGATTGGCATGCATTTGAAATTTTTGTGGGTCATTACTGTTAGTTATTACTACTGCCAATAAATACTGAAAGTAAAGTAAAGTTAAAAATTAAAGACTGCTCTTGTATAAGATTAGAATTATAAATTTTGTAAGGTGGAATGTTATAGAACCCTTCGTGGGTGAGTCTGACTCGCGCTAGTAGGTACTTTATTGTTAAAAGACCTTATTGAGTGTTTCATATGTTTTATAATCTCTGAGTGCATTCGTTATTAAGAGATCGCAGATCACCCCAACGGCTTGATATTGAGTATTTTTATTTCACTGTTACCCACTTTAATGTTACCCGCCTTTATAAACTTATCATAATCATCCGGATGACGATGGGCGATATCTAAGCATCAGAATCTAGCATTGATAATCTTTCAATTGTTGATCTCTCACTCTTATTTTTCTCTCTCTCACACACATCTCGTCTCCATACAACTAAGCAGGCCTTCACCACCAGTCTGCTTCAATGCAAATTGGTGAAGACGCGTGTTGAAATTTTTTAAGTCACTTCAAGACCTCCGGCAGCTTAACGACTGGCATCTGATAATAACAATCAGGATCGATTTTTCGTGTCCTCCGAAGCACAGAAGTGTTAATCAGTGTTTTACCATTAGCGTTCATCCGTCTACTTTTCGTCCGATGTTGCTTATTTCTGCCGATCGCTTACAATGAACACAGAATGCTGGGCTGTGAGCGCTCCGTATTTTTATACTGCCCTAGGCTCACTATGTCCACAATGAGCAGGAAGCTAGCGATATGCTTCAAAATAAACAAATGCGATAAAGTATCATATCCAACTGTTACGCAGCTGATTAGATTAATTTCGTAGCTAAATTGTTTATTATCTCTCAGTGTTATTAACGATTAACTTTGGTTTTATAGTAAAATGCTGCGTGTATTTTTTATTAAGTCAAATATATGTTTCTTTTAGTTTATCATTTGTGCATTGGAATTTAAAATATTAAATCTAGAATATGAAACTGAATTTCGATTTTTTTTTGTTAATGTTGAATAACCAAAAATATCAAAAAATCATTAACAAAAACGATATGAAATTGCAAATAAATTGAGAATCAACTTACCTAGTTGAAATAAATAACTACGTATTTTTAGAGATAACTGACTACGACTCGCCAGATGTCGCTTAAATTTAAATGAGATCAAATGACAGGCGCCAGCCTTTGAATAAAAATATAATCTGTTATGACACCGATAACAACTTAATACTAGTTATGTACTTAAAATAATTTTATTTATTATTTTAAACGTTTTATAAAAATAATGACATCTATGTTCCAACATTTACAAATGTATATTCCCTGACTGTGCGAAAGATATACCACATTCCTATCGCGCTAAATCTTATATATAAAAATGAATTAATGTTAGTCACGTTATAACTCGAGAATGGCTGGACCGATTTGAACAATTCTATTTTTGGTGTGCCGAGGATAGTATAGGGCAGGTTCAAAGTATACAAAATATGATTCATGAAGCTTAAGTAGACCTCCAGGAGGTCAGCCAAACTGTAATAGATATCGAATTTCCCCAATTGCATAAGATATTCAATTTATTGAGCATTTATCACAGGTATCATTATTTTTCTAATTGTGATTGATTTCATGATATTTTAATGCAGAATAACGTCTGACAGGTCAGCTAGTATTAAATATTTTAAAATTGTATACCTAATCCTAACGTATGCAAATGAATGGCGTGATTGAATGGAATAAAACTGTAATATTGACAACATGTGTTTCATTATTATCCTCACCCAGTTATTTATAGAATCTTTCGTACCGCTAAAGTAACGTGTTGCTTATTTCTATTGGGTGACTAGTACACATGGATACAATGAACAATTTTTCAGTTAAAAACAACAAAATCTGAGATTAAACATGATATTAACAGTTACACAATTCCTATGAACGAAGTAACTCGACAACCTTACGTGCGAACAATAACAATTGTCTATTGCGTATTCACGCCGGGCACTCCATCTGCTAACGTCAATTGTTTATTTATTAAAAATGTGTAGGTATAGTATAAACAAATAGTCGAAGCGTACCCTCAGTGGGCAGTCGCGAGCTCGCGATATCGGCACGCCTCGCTTATCGTTGCGTACCGAATCCGATAAGCCGTACGTCGGATAAATAGCTCATTCGGCGCACACGGCGTCAATAAGAAGTTTCCGAGGGAAGTTTGCGTTGCCCATTATCGGCGCGAGGAGCGATTCCTCGGCCGTATCGCGCGAGTGGGAGGCGCCGTGCGTCAGTAAGTTCGCGCCCTTCTGCACAACACGTTTGCAATGCGCTGATCAATAAGGGACAATGAATCGGCGGGACCAGCGCCGGCGGGCCGCCATCTGAGCCGTCGGGTCGCGTCATACGTTCTTCCGGCCGAACCTGCCGGCCGCCGCTAGTGTCTGTGTTGTGAATTGGAGCGGAGATGTCGCCGCCACGGTTTAACTTTCCGCCGGAGAGTTACTCGGCCGTTTACACCAACGACGTGAGAAGTACGAATGTGAGTACCTATCGGCGAATGGTCGCCGGTTACGTTATCTGAAGCGGCGTGCGTGCGCGCAGCTACAAGGTCGAGCCAGCACACCAGTGCATTCATCTCGCCCTGTGGTTAGGATAGTAATGTTTGCATAGACATCGAACGTGTTACCGTAACCGCTTCTAATTGAACAAGAAATGTGTTCTAGTATTAATCAATAATGATTAATATGGCATACGTAAAGTGCACGCGTTATGTACCTAGGTATCTATCAAGTATTTCCTATTAATTACAAATTACAATGTGACTGCGCATTCGCTGATATTGTTTATATTTTATGAATAGATAGGTACTTGCGCATTCGTTATTAATCTCTTCCTTGATTAATTCGTAGTAATTTATTGACTCCGAATAAGTATAGATCGCTCGTTTGTGAGTTTCGGGAGCTCGCGTGTGCTTTGTTCCGTCAATTCAAGGCAAACAACACTCGAGCAAGACTTATATGCACACGACATATTAACACATTTTTCTCGGCTCAATAATAACAATATCGAATATATTTTGGCTAAAATGATTCTCACATATGCAATGTTGTTAATTCCATAGTGTGGATACTTTTGTACGTTGTGTTTAGAGGTACTTTCATGTATGTGTATTTAACCCGTTAACGTCACTTGGCTTGGTGGGTTGGCCATTTTGTTAATACCCATTAAACTCCTCATGGCATCATAAGATGCGAGACACAATAACTTTCTGTTGTTATCGAGATGCGCGGGAGTCGGAAAGGTCACAAGCAAGATTTAGTAGTAGTGCAACAATAGGGTGGCACGACAGGCAATATGTCACAGACATGCAAATGGAAAGGGATCCCCGGACCTGAAAGAGTCGTTGGCACAGAAGGATTCTATCTCACAAAAAAGATCTGTAACATCTGACACCTTACCTTGGTATTATGCAACAATAACACTATTTCCTGACAAAAAATATTCCTACCAAAAATTATTATTTGAAATGTTGTTTGTAACGCAGATAATTATTTTCAATAAAAATTGCGTTCAATATTTTTTTTTATCCAAAATCATTATTTTGAATAGTTTGAGGAGGGGCGGAGATAATAGACTTATGATAACTGAAATATGAGACATGCTTGTAACTTCAAATTATTCAAAAACCATTTAAAAACGAAGCCAATAAACCAAGCCTAATAACACTATCCAGTGTTGACTGTCGAAACATTTCGATCTGTGTTCATTCCGAGCATATTGAAAAATTGTTCAATATTGAAAAATTATTATCGTTGGTATATAATAGCTCGCCCTCATTGGTCAATTCAAACAGCGTACGCTGATTGATTAAATCAAATAGCGCGGTTTCTCGTCTTCTTGATACACATTTTCCGTTGCATTGCACAAAATCATTCCCACAGATTTCTGGAAAGCGAGATCAAGAGATGTAACATATGAAAAAACACCACACTCACCACTTAGCTTAAAAAATAACTGGCAGATTTTACAAGAGGGGTTTCTCCTATTGATTTGCCATCGGCCCCATACAATATAACTACGTCTTTGAGGTTCAGACTGTGTCTTGTTCCTTGTTTCCAAATACATACCTAAGACAAAAGTAGGTACTCAAATGGAATACCTACCGTCAGTAAAATGGAAGTGATTTATTCCGTACATCTTCAACAATTTTTATTATTTCAACAAACATAACATTAATGAATACAATGGATGAAGGTGTTTTTTATGACATAAGCAGGCAAACAAGCTGACGGGTGCTGTGATGGTAAGTGGTCACCGTCGCCCATAGACCTAACAGCCCCCAGACACACCGACAACATATTGCTTCAGGACGGGTGACAGAAGAAGAATGGGAAAGAGGTGAATTGGCTTTCAAGGTCCCGGTCGGAACACGACGAATTTGGCGACTGACTCAAGCAAGAGAGTGGTAGCTAGCCAGACGGGCTTTACAGAAAGATTATTTATCCTTCCGCGAAGCCGTACCACCAAGCCGTTGAGTTCTGTCGCCTCTTACGACTTCACAGTTCAGGCCTATGTGCCCTGTCTGATATGTGGTGTCTGCTTATTGAGTTTGACCGTGAAATTAATTTGTGTCATAAACAACCTGTTTTCTTGTTATAAATTACTCAATGTTACACATTATTTCGTCAAAACATTACCTTGACATTGAATTTGTCTTATTCAAGTTTCTCCATGATGTTTTCCCTCACCAAAATACTTGACAAACAAAATAATATTCAATTTTTTTTTTAAGTCGTATCTTATATCAAGAATGTGTGTTAGCGAGCTGGGACAGATTACAGATCCGAAATCCGGGTGCGCTTACTTTTGTAAACGTAAGGTTTAGGTATGGCTCAACTACTTTCTCCCCATTAATTGGTCCTTATAACTTCTGACGCTCCGTGAATAGGAATTTTATTCCCTAAGGTTATTCCATATATGTACCATAGACGACGTCACGTTACCGATCACTTATAATGGGAACAAAATATCAACTTATTAATCAAATCAAATCCAAGTCCCTACTTGAATTGTATGATTAAAAACATATTTTTTAATATAACATAAGAAAACACTTCGCCTAATGTCTCGATAGACGATATATAACTGCCATCCGCTTTATAAAAACTACACAAATCTACGACTATGAACGCAAGTGTGGGCCAAAAAGAAAAAAAAGCAGGAGAAAAAAACTCCCGGTACAATCACAAATTACAAAAAAGTTTGCTAGCCTGATCGGAACTGGGAGCAGAGCGGATCATCTCCATGCATCCTTGTCATTTAAATACTTAGTTATAGTACGTTAGTGGTTGCGTGTTCTGGAACGCTTTAGATCAGATCAGCGTCTGTGTAGACGCGCTCATAGCTGAATTACGTGGCTGAATTAGGTGGATGGATGACTTGACTGCTAGAGGTAAAAATGTCTCTGATGGTGTCCTTAGCCATGTCAGGGGCCAACGTGCAAAGACTCGACATTTGCGTTGGCCATTTTTTAATAGCCTGTAGTGCTGTCGAAAAAACAAACCAGATGGAAAGTGATCACCGTCGCCTAAGGACGGGAAACACCGGAGGATCGCCATTTGCAACTCCTCGACGAATCTGTACTAGAGAACCGGTGCGGAATGGAATATCCTCTAGGCTGCCTTAGTCAAATAGGAGTGGAGAGTCTTAACTATACTGAGAAACTACATTTTTAAGTTGTAAAGTCATGCATTGGTTGTGGTCATGTTCTAGTTTGGTTCCTGGATCACCGCTTCTCTTGTGACGCATCTCCATGTAACTCCATTTATAGCGGAGTGAGATCAATCGTTAATGCAAGAGTGCGTCACAGATTTAGTGAGGTTATCGTATTGGACCAATCAATATTTAAAGATACATTTTTGTTTCAGGGGGTGTCTGTGAATCGTAAACTGTCAGTGTGCGAACCTCAGGTGTGTTCTTTGACGCGTGATGTCGACTCAGCGCCCTCCGCCTTATTTAGCTGCTTCAATTGCGCGGTAAGCTATTTAAAGTATTAATATATATATATATATATTATATTATATATATATCTTTTACTCTCTTAGTATTGCGGGTAAACGAACAGACGGGTCACCGTGTAAAGTAATCATCGCCACCAGTATGTCTGTTTGTCCATGGTTCATAAAAAAAAAAATTGACTCAACTATAATAACATTTGTGTAAAATAATATCAAAAACCAGTTTTTAGATGTGATCCGATTCACCCCTCGTGTAATGTTCCAAATTCAGGGAAATAATATTTAAAAAACGAACCACAAAAGTTATATATAATACCGAATCACTCGATCATTAACTCGCCCAGTAATCCAATTCGCCTCGTTCACCTCGACTTCTGCTACGCACATAATTTTGAAAATTAGAACCGTTTACCCTAATATTTGTTTATCGAAAAAAACGATTATGTTTATTATTATAAATCTGTTATAATTTAATTTATCTTGCCCTATCTTAACTCACTACTTAAAATACATGTTATTATTATTTTTTCAGTTTCGTAACACTATCAACGTTAAGCGGAAGAAGAAAGATGTCACAAAAACTAAGGTAAGAACTTCTCCTAATTAAAGATTAAGCAGTAAAAATTAAACAGTTGCGTTTGACAATACGAGTTCTACAGAAAATTAAGTACATATAAAGCGGGAAAACAAAAAATATGGAAGTATAATAAAATTAGCGCGCGATGGTTCAAATATGGAACATACGAATAAACGAGCCAGCGCTAAATTATCACTTACATTTCTACAGTTCCAATTTCGAACAGCAGCTAATAATTGAAAATAAACTATATTACAAAATACCTAAGTAATCAGAAATATAGTCAGGTTATAATCAGATTCAATACATTTTGAGATTAAAACGATGGAATAAACTGTAACGGGTACTTACGATTACCCATTATAGTGTATACCGATACTTCGACCCTATATATATATATATATATACCGTTCGATATTGCTTTTAAATTAGCTCAAGCGTTACATCCAATGGGTTCAACAAAAACCGAAAGTCCGAAACGAACGAAACAAAGTATGCTCCAGGCGTCCTCTGTTCTGCGGAGAGACCTATGCTCATTAGTAGGCCATTAATGAGCTGAGGCCAGGTATTTAATTCATCTTAAAAAGAAAACATGTTTGTGTACAAGCCCGAGTGCATTTTGGTTGCGTATTTAACGTTCTCACGTAATTTATGTATAAACTGTTAGCACGGCGCCTTACCGTTTGTTTATTAATTAAATGAGTCATATGTACCCAGCACTCAGAAATGCCTCCCACTTCACATAATTAAACAAAATTATTTTATTTTTTTGACCAGAACTCTTTCGTAAGCAATAACAGTGTACGCAGTTTAAAACGTGGGATTTCCCAAAACGTTCAATATTTGCTAAGAAACAAATAATATGTAAGTACTTGCGTGAAAATGGAATATATTATATTGTTTATTTAATTTGCTTCATAATATGGTAACTATATAACTAATATTTAGATAAATTTAATTATATTTTGATTTTAATCAATTATAAATTTTTTTAAATATATGAAAATAGCATTTGAGTTTTGATACACTGGCCATTTTGAACTGAAATATGTATCGTATGGCTTGGAATTCCAAAATCAAGTTTGTGTAAAATCGGGGCACGTGTTTATCGAGATTCATTTGTTTTCGAATCTTTTGATTCTTCGTTGACATTATTTTGTCACAAATGGAGAACTTAGAATGTACCGTTATTATTGAATACGAGTTCCACTGCGACGTCAAAGCTGCAGAATCGTCTCGAAGAATTAATGATATGTATGAGGAATCTGCTATAATAGAATGTGGACGACTGGAACCTTAATAATGAACCGATCGAGGAAGAGAATTTCTCTCAAACCAAATCAGAGCTAGAGGCAGGCTTCAGTGTAAGTGATAAAATATTTTTTAATCACTTGAATACCGTCACCATAAACAGGGAATATTGAATTGTATCGTTACTTGTAATGAAAAATAGATGCTGTACCGTAATCGTCAACACTCATCACGGTGATTGAACTTAGGAGAATCAAATAAAACAATTAAAACATGGTTTACATAATTTTTAAATCATGGTTGATATGATTTCACATAGTTATTTATTATATTGACTTGACTATTCTATCGAATTGGAACACTGTTATAGTAGATGTAGGATGAAAAAATATTTAGTACCCAAGCGGACCTTGGTCCAACAGATTATCATTTGATTTGTAATTCGATCAACTTCTTGAAAAGAGAAGAACTCAATTCTAATAACATACAAAACACAAAATACGAAAACCACCTTCAAAGACTATATTTAATCTCGCTCTCACAACTTTTTCAGCAATCAATGAACTATGTAATAAATAGCGAAACTCACAGATAAAAACGGTAAATTCTTCTGTTGATTGAATACATAATTTTATAAATATTTTTCTTTTCCATAAAATTTTACTTTTCCATTAAAAAACGCTGATTTCTTAAGTACAGACCAAATATGTTTTTGGATATAAGGGAGAAAAATCGTTATTAAAACACTAATATGGAACCACTATTTCAAGATACGGATTAGTTTTAGATGGTGTTTGTGTATCAAATAGATATCTTAACTAGATTGCGCTAATTGCCCCCGAGCTCTCCTGCTCGCCCGGCGGCCGCTCTACATAATAAATTTTAGACGTTCAAGAAATATTTAAATATAAATTGGGTTTTATGTAATTTAAAAATCACAATGTTGCGTGTTTAAGATAACTTCAACTAATGAGATCTGTTTTTAATTTTCAGGGATCCGCAACCTACAAACGGAATATAAACCCATCTAACACTTCGCTCCGTCTATCGGCCTGTAAGCCATAAGTCAATATTGACCCCGATTGCTTCAACTGTGTACTGCCTCCATTCTTTCTTGATCTTTACCCCGCTTGCAGATGTTACAATAAGACTGAATTTATATTGGAACAGTAGAATAATCAGATTTTACAATAAGACTTGCTTTACATTGGAACAGTAGAACAATCAGATTTTGCAATAAGACTGACTCTACATTAGAACAGTAGAATAATCAGATTTTACAATAAGACTGACTTTATATTGGAACAGTAGAATAATCAGATTTTACAATAAGACTGACTTTACATTGGAACAGTGAAATTATGTGCTCAGAACGTAGGAATATACCGGAATAAGTAAGTTTTATTATAAAATAAATAACACGCGAGCTTAATACAAGCTTGAATATATTTTCTTCCATATTTATATGTATTTTCTGAATGTGAACTGAATTAGTTACATTTAGATAGTTACAAATTTATCCTTCATAAGTGACTGCATAATTTTACTGTGAATTTATTAATTGCACTTGATGTAAGCTGTAATTTTTTCTGTCTCTGTCTCACCCAACTGCCTTATCGTCTATTTGTCTGTGCCTATGTTCACACTAATCTCAGAAACGGCTGATCCGAGTTTGACACTTATTTTTATTAAACAAAAATATGACAATTTATAGAATTCCATCTTACAAAATCCGCGCGAATAGAGTCGTGCACAGCTAGTTCAGATAGTAAATAAATGGTGGTTTTTTTATGAATTGGTTAGGCCAACCCAAATGACAGAAGTGCTTATGTGGCCCAAAACCTGATAAGGCTTGAAGACCACCATTTAACGATAGAAATCAGGAATGACCGTTTTATGTGCCGTCTGAAGCTGAAGCTGAAGACGGCACATATAACTGCTGGTCCCAGAAGAAACTAAAATTTTTCGGTCACACGTCCTCCTGCTGACCACGCCTACTCTTGCTTCACACAGCATCATTTACTATACATATACAAAAACAATTGCTATGTACTGTCCTTCTTGTACTAAATGAATGTAATTGACATGTTAATGGTCTCTGGGATTCGAACCCGAAGATTTAAATATAATTGTAGTGGCCTTGACAGTAAAATTTTTACAAAAAATATTATAGATGTGGTAAAAATGACGTTATTTTGTGAGACTATTTTACTTCAAGGCACGAATAAGTAGATTACTCAGAGGTGTTTGTATGTAATAAGTGGATATTTAATTAGCCCCCCGAGGCAACCTGGCAGCCTAGCCCCAGCACCCGGCGGCCGATCTCCATAATTAATTTAAGGCTTTCACGAAAGATTTAAATATAAATTGTGTTTTATTTACACACAGTTTTTCACTCAAAGCTTTGATTATTGCGAATATCTTGTATTATTTTTAACTAATTAGGTTTGCTTTTAATTTTTATGGTTCCTTAACTACGGTCGTTGGTCTCTTGCACGGTAGTTCAAATCCTGTTGCTCGTATTTCTAATTTTCAAAGTTATGTACGGATTAGAAGTTGATTATCACTTACTACGGTGAAGGAAAACACAGTAAGGAAACCTGAACTCCCTACAGTTCTCCATATAGAAGATCTCAAAGGTGTGTGAAGGTCTACCAATGCGTAGTTGGCCAGCGTGGTGGACTATGGCCTGTACCCCTCACATTGTGAGTGGAGACACGAGCCCAGTAGTAGGACAGATATGAGTTGCAATACGGGCGAAACAACGATTAGATTGCCCCCAATTACTAAGACATTTATTAATAATTTATTTTTAAATAACCTAATTAATAATTTATTTTTAAATAACCTAATTAATAATTTATTTTTAAATAAACTCTTCACTCCGTTCATCCGCTCGGCGACGATGACGAAAAAACGTACGGGCAACCTGACGGTAAGACGTCACCGTTGTCTAAGGACATGGTCAGCACCAGGAGACTCACCAATCCAACGCCTGTCTCATTATTAAAGAATTAATAAAATATCTTTGGACAACTAACACAAGCCCATCTGATCTCAAACTAAGCGTTAGCTTGTGCTGTGATGAACAGATAACTGTTAAATATATATACTTCTAAATACATATTTAGTTTTATTTCACCCAGACACAAAACAAACATTCCTGCTCATCAGAGAAAAGGTTGCCTTGGGTGGGAATCGAACCCACGAACTCCGGCTTAGCAGTCAGGCTTACTAACCACTAGACCAACAGGCAAGTCAACCTCTCAATTATTGACCTAGGTTGCTTGCTCAATTGCTTTCCTTTTTTATGCTATAAGTAAGCAAACGTATAGACATGTTACCTGACGGTGATATTAACAACACGAGACAGGTGTCATTAACGCCTTGGGTGTAATTGGGGTAGGTATTCTAGGCCACCCCAATAAAAACACTTTTTCCATCTCCCCCACGCTTGTAGGGACCACACTAGCCAGGCGAGCAGAGCATGATTAACTTATAATTTATCTTTTCCAACGTTCAAATCGTATCCAAATAAAATACATTGATAAATATTTATTAGGTTCATAATGAAATTTTGTTCTGAAAGGCGGACGGAGGCTGTAATAAGATGAGATTGCCAATATAAACAGATGTTATGTCTACGAGAGAAATGACTATTGGAATGACGAATGATATGGCTTCATGGGAAATGGACACTCAAGTTACGTCGACTCTGAATAGGGGTACGCGGAGGGTGCAAATTATGATTGAAGATTGAATAGTGTAAACGAAGAGTGATTGAAGACTAACTCCTTTGAAACTGACCGAAATTACAAAAGTAAAATACAAAAGTTACGAAGACCAGTGAAATGTACATTTTGCACATACATTTGGCAGTGATAGGACCTTATGCAAAGATGTTAATGAATCTATAGCGACATCGCACATACGTCGCACGGTGAGGTCACAAAAACCTGAATCACGCTATCAGAGTTTTCTTCATCGTCGGCATATACATAAGTTCCGATCTTGAAAAGTCTGAGGTCAGCCGCTCCCCAAGTAAACCACGTCTGGCGGCAGATCTCCCCTTCGCCAAAAATCCTAAAAATATTGCGTAAGGTTTTGAGTCGACACTAAAAATAATTAATTAGGACTTTATCTTTGATTTGAGTGGAGCCGTCGAATAACGAAAGCGACGCTTCGCTATTACATCGAGCAACACTAGCTGTCTTCTTCTTTCTCATTGGCTTAATAAAGCCATCCTTTTCAAGCTGCGTAGTATTGGTGTTAGATTAATCATTCAAAATTCATGCTGTCGATGCAGAGAATAAAACGTTCTTCGTTTGTTTTGTGTCTCTAAAATCTTTAATGTAGAAAACTCACTGTAAAACTATATCACAAATCGGGAGCTTGTCTTTACAAGTGGAACCTTTGTTCACTCGCATATTCCTATACACTTTGTATTGCTCTTTTGCTCTCTCAGATGAATGAGTTGCATCCAATTGAACATGACTTAGTGACAGTTTACTCAGTACGGAACGCTCTGTCTAATAAAATGCATATCAGTATTTCTTTGTACATTCAAATTCAAGCAATAATCACGTATTTTGATTTAGAAGCAATAGCTCGCTTAACGAAAGTCAAAATTTTTATAAAAATAAGAACATACATGATAACAAAATAACTAGTTACAATAAGAAAACCAATATCCAATTTTATGATAATGCCTAATGTCTCTACAGACATAAACAATACGTATCATCCAGCTTTATAAAAACAACAACAAAATAGTTGGTAAATATTGATAAAAAATACATTGGTAATAAAAACATCATAAGATACAATGCATTGAAGTATAAAATGCATTGTAGTAGAAGAATCCTCAGGAATATTTACAGTACTTTAACCAAAGATCTTGTTTCATATTTATAAAATGAATCCTTTCAATACCGCTTTTATTCTCAAACAACAAAATTGTATAGAAATGGACTATGGTCCGTGTATTTTAGTGTGCAACAGAGAGAATACACTGTATTTTCTGTACAATGTTATCCTATTGTCGTACCTCCGTTTGTAATTCTTCTTAGGAATGTGCATATTTTAAAATTATTGTAACAACAAACTTATCTTGGAAGAATAAATGTGCTCAGAATGCAGAAATATGCTAGAATAGGTAAACATTCTCACTATAATATTTTTTATAATTTAAAATAAGAACTATCTTCAACTGACATGTATTAAAATGAGAACATTATCAATATAGTCGAAGTCAATTAAATACGCATTATTAGAGAATTATCCGCGCTTGGCCAGCGTGGTGGACTATGGCCTGTATCCCTCACAATATGAGTGGAGACCTGATACCATTAGTAGGAGGAATAAAGAAGAACTCAAAAACTTAGCTTAAATTTAAATGGGACTACTTTCGAATTATGACCCGAGAACAAACCTTCATAAATTGCTCAAATATCTGTCTTGGCTGGGAATCGAATCCGTAGCCCAGGCCTAGAACCTTTGTATCGCAGATAGAGTCTCTACCAACTTTGCTATATGGCTGTGAAGTAAAAAAATATTGGTGTAGTTAAATTGCTACAAATACACATTTGAGGCAAATATAACGTTTAACTTAACTTCTGTTTATCGACGGAAGTAAGCCAAGTTTACAAACTGAACTTGCCCTAACTTTAAGCGGATCACAATCGATAATAACTTTAACTTGTTTGTTACTAACGGAGCCATTAAACTTATAATTAATGAGGAGGTGTTTTCCACAGCGGCCAGAAGTCTGAATTGGTCTGGGTATATTAGAGCAATCATTGTTGCAGTGGATATTGGGAATTTAAAAATCAGTCATTAAGCCTTGAGAGCAGACGCAGTGTCCAGTCTCTCGGTATTATTTTATTTTATTTATTTATTGCCTTCTTGCTTATAGACTAGGGTGTAAAAATATAATATAATTTTAGCATGAATATCCCCGTCAGGGCATTACAATGTCAAGGACAGATAGAAAAAAAAACTACATTATATATTCTTTATCCAAAATTATATAAAAAAATATAAAAATTGCAGGAAATTAAATAACAATATACTAACAACAATATGGATTAAAAAATAAAATTTTCAAAACATTAAAATTATAAATAAAAAATATGTCACATACCTAGATAAAAC
>DWKC01000010.1:0-22108 GCA_018249195.1 Racta chiria
ATATATTTTACACCTGAAACTGCTCTTCAAAAAAGGCCACGATGGTATATGTTATCTCTTATTGATAACCCATAATAACCATTTTTTACCCTTTATTTACGTAAAAGCTGTGAACGTTGTACTCGTATATAAAGACATTCTGTAGTATATTTAGTATCAGTATTGCACCCGTGCGAAGCCGGCGTTGGTCGCCAGTAATTATAAAAACATATCTTTGTTCACAATAAAACAAAACACGAGTAAACAATTGAAAACATTGCGACAGAAACAGGCTTCTCATGTGTTTATGTTTTATTAATCTTTCTATAAGGTGGATACGATAAGATTTACAGTATTAAAATGAAAAGGTTTTTGTGTACTTTGACCTAAGAAAACAGTGTGGTCGGACGTAAACTCTTTGTTACAAACATTTCATTTTCAGCGCACGTATGAGTACGTGCCACCTTCTTGGATTAAACTTAAACCCCAGTCTTTCAGACTCTGACTTTTATATGAGATATAGAATTATTATTACATCCGCTGGTGCCAGCAACTTCTTCCACAGAAATATTTCCTTCCAAGCAAACAAACAAATCTATACAAATCATTTTATACAAATTTTATCTCCCACCTCGCAATCTCCTAACCTTTTATGTGAGGCACGTTTAGGCAAGGTTACGAGTACAATGTATATATATATATACATATATATATGTGGGGCACCTGATAGTAAGTAATCACTGCCGCCCAAGGACATTAACAACACCAGGCTAAGGTATCACTAACGCGCTGCCTGTCGGGAAGGAAGTGATAGACCCGCACACGCAGGGAAGACAAAGAAAGAAAGGAAGCACCACATTGCTGGAGGAACCAACAATAGGAATCAATAAATCTTTCGAGTCGAATTTTTAAAATATTGAATTATGTATTAGTCATCGAAGTCATTAAAAATATAAATAACTAAACACTTAGTATTTATATTATGTGATGGAAATATACATTGTTAATATGAATACTTATCAGAAATATGAAACACATCCTCGAGGTGTGGTTTTTGCAGTTTTAACTGAGCTTCTAAACACGTTTATTGGCGGAGCTGCCGAATGCGACTACATAACGAATGCGCCTAATTGTTCGTTTTAGCGCTTATTGGGCTGTTACGCTTTTTGGACTACGATTGTGTATCTAGTTCTTTTATTAGTGATCGAAGTTGTCTGTCCCCTGGTGTAGCGAGTGTCTATCTATCAAGTAGTATTTTCATTTATTAAGTAGACTTTTTAATACCCATGACTTCGTCCGCGAAAATTTTGGACTACAGAGACAGATTACACAAATATTTACCCCTCCATTTTATTATCAATTCAAAGGAGGCATATTCAAAAATCCTTCCTAACCTTTCTACACTGTAAAAACAATATTTATACAAAATTTAATGTTTCAGCTCCACTGGATTGGACATTTTGTCTGGGAATTCTTATTTAATAAATCAGGAGTAGCCATGACATTTATCATTGCGGATTTGTATGTTTTGACGTATTTTTCCTGATTCGTAAGCGTTTATCAAAATGAGCCCGTTTAAAATAGAATAGAACAAAACATTTGTTTATTAACTAACCACTAGACGAACAGGCCAGTCAAATGTTAAAAGGAAGTTATCAATTCGACACGTATGTGGTATTATTGGAAATGAAAAATATACGCATGAAGGTAATCCATTCCAGGACCCTCAAGTTCTTTGGAGCCAACTTCGTGTAACCAACTTGATGCAAGTGCTTGGTACAGCAGTTGTTAAGAACAGTTGTATATACGTACAATCATAGTTAATTTTTATTTACTTCCAATTTTATATCGTTACATTGCTTGTTAAAGCGATTGCTATTTCGTACGGCAGGGGCTACACATATAATCGTGTACGCCACCTTTTTTTTTTTGTCATCGACTTCTTAAGCTACTAACGTCAATGCATTAAACACGTCTGCAAAATAATTAGCTGAAGTTTGATTCACTACCAAAAATCACTGGATTCTTGCCCATGGTCCATACGAACCGGATAAATTAAGAAGAAATATAAGGAGCTTGCAATATTTCACGAGGATTAAATAAAATACGCCGTGCAAAGAAGTTAACTGTGAGGACAACGCGCCGGCTGCCACGAGGAATATAGAAAAGTGCCGATTTATACGAATTGAAGATTTAAACTCATAGTGTAATTAATTATCATAACCCAGCACATTAGTATTCAGTGTTATATAAATAATATCAGGTAGTATTCAGCTAATTAGATCAAATGTATAAGGTTAGTACCGTTATTTTTACTACATACTGTCCACGTAGTTAACTTTATCTTAGGTTCAATTATTAATGTTCTTGCTATAGTTAATTCATACTCAATAAGCAGTATAGTATTCTAAGGATACATTAATTAGCTATTTGGTAAAATTTAACCTAAATTAGTTACCATTAGATGGTGTAATCGCGGACAGTAGTTGAGCAGGTTATTAGGTACAAAATTGTAATTAATTCATTAAATCATTATATCAACATCCTTTAATTACATTTATTAGTCGTATTTATGGCCGTGTTTAATCAAACTAATAGTTTAAATCATAATTAATCAACCACAAGGTGTAAAAAACTATTATTGATTGTAAACGTTATCAAGTTAGACAAATACTTATTATTAAGGCTCAATTAACTTTATTATTATATAAATTCCAGGTCTACGGTACTCGCTTTCCAAATGACTTCCATCGACACCAAGGAACTTAAGAGAAGGAGAGGCATTTACAAAGGAAGGCTTACTATCTTTGCTGCTTACTTAAATTCATTAAACTTGTCCGAATTGCAGTCGGTTCATCTAATTGAAATTCAGTTACGTGTGGCTAAACTAGAGGAACTGTACAGCGAAGAATTTGATAAGGTACAACTAGAATTAGAATTATTAGAGGACAGCCCTGAAAATGAGATGGCTGAACGCATTAAAATTGATTCTCAATATTATTCACTAATTGCTCAGGCGAAGGATATAGTAAATAACTTTTCTAAACCATCAGAGTCTGTTTCAAGTCGTAGGTGTTCTAATAACGTGCCTGTTAAATTGCCCACAATTCAATTACCTAAGTTTAGTGGTTTGTATGATAGCTGGCTTGAGTTCCGCGATACTTTCGCCAGTCTCGTCCATGATAATGATGATATTGACGAAATTAATAAATTTCATTATTTGAGGTCGTCATTAGAAGGGTCAGCAGCCATTTTATTGCAGTCTTTCGAGTTTTCAGCAAGAAATTACGATGCTGCATGGAAACTCCTATGTGAAAGGTTTGATAATAAACGTTTACTTATTCAAAATCATATATCAGCCTTATTTAACTTGGATCAAATCACAAAGGAGTCTTCCGCCTCGTTAAAACGCACTATAGACCAGGTAAACAAAAATATTCGAGCATTAAGTACACTAGGTGAGCCTGTTTCTAGTTGGGATACATTATTAATATATATTATTAGTCGCAAATTAGATACTAAAACTTACCGTGAGTGGGAAGAACATAAAGGTAGTTTCGATAAAATGCAGCCGATAACTTTTTGTCAATTCATTCACTTCATCCAGAATCGTGCTGATATGTTGGAAACTTTAGAACTATCACGTTACACTTCATCACAAACACACAATAATATACACACATCATCATTACCTAAACCTAACTACTCTAAATTAAAGACTATGGTTTCGGTTGATAAGAATGCACCGACAAGCACCTGTCCGAAGTGTAATGAAACCCATACACTTAATAATTGTTCACAGTTTCTTGCATTAAGTCCGAAAGTGAGGTTATCGTCGCTTCACAATTACAAGGTTTGTTATAATTGTTTCCGTAGCGGTCATTATTCCAATCAGTGTAAGAAAGCAGGGTGTAAAATATGTAAACGTAAACACCATACGCTCATACATGTCACAGATTTAAAACACAGCCTCACTGATAGTATTGCGTCATCCGAGTGCACCGACGGCAATGTCAAGGTCACGTCTTCGTCGCTCACCCCGTCGAGCGATCCTCCCGTTGCCCTCTCAGCAACTGTCATTGCGCACACGCATAATACACACTCACATTCAAACTATTCCGGTAATGTTTTGTTATCTACAGCCCTAATCAAGTTATACGATAAAAACAACCGTGAGTGTACCGCTCGCGTTCTGCTTGATTCAGGGAGTTCTTCATGTCTTATCTCAGAACGACTATTTAATAAGTTAAATATACCATACCTTACGGTTAGTAAGTCTATTCAGGGAATTAATAATTCACTTTCTCCAGTCGGTAAAATGTGTCGTGTTCGTATTCAATCTTTGGATGAAAGTTATAATACTAACCTTCAATGTTTTGTTTTACCGACAATAACTGACAACATTCCTGTTAAGCAGATAAACATACATGATTTAAATATCCCTTCCGATATTAATTTAGCGGATCCTAACTTTCACTCGCCTGCACCGATTGACTTAATTATAGGCGCTGATATTTTTTGGAGTTTGTTAGGGTCAGAAAAAATATCATTAGGTGACGGAAAACCAACGCTTTGTCAGACTAAGCTAGGTTGGCTAGTTTGTGGCTCAATTAATAGCAGCTATGCGTGTTCGTCGCAGTCTTCAATGATTAACTGTAACTTTAGTAACTTATCTATACTTAGTAATACTGTCGATTCAAATAATAATGATGACATTCAAAACCTATTATCGCGTTTTTGGCAGCTTGAAGAAGTTAGCCATCAGTCATCTGTTTATTCTGAAGAAGAAAAGTTATGTGAAGAACATTTTATTAAAAATACAACACGGCTCAGTGACGGTCGCTTTTGTGTTAAGATTCCTTTGAAGGAACCTGTTACTAGTTTAGGCGACTCATATCAACGAGCGAAACGTTGTTTTCTATCACTAGAGCGTAGAAATCAGAGCCGGCCAACATTTAATATTATGTATAAGCAATTTATGTCTGAGTATATATCATTAGGTCATATGAGTGAGTGTAACATAAACGATAGAACTATTTCCTATTTTATGCCTCACCACGGTGTGCTGCGTGAAAGCAATGTTACTACTAAATTGCGCGTAGTTTTCAACGCTAGCGCCCCTACTACTACTGGTGTTTCATTTAATAACATACAGTTGGTAGGACCCACCGTTCAGGACGACTTACTTTCAATATTACTCAGGTTCAGGATGTACAAGTACATTCTCTCGGCAGACGTGGAGAAAATGTACCGTCAAGTGTCTGTACATCCTTCAGATAGACATTTGCAGCAAATCATCTGGCGTGACGATCCAACGAGTCCTCTCAAGACTTACCAGTTACATACGGTGACATATGGGACTGCTAGTGCACCATTTCTTGCTACACGGTGCGTCAAGCAAGTTGGGCTCGAGTGCAGTGACAAAAGGGTTTCAGAGGTTATTCTGCATGATCTTTATGTAGACGACCTGTTGACAGGTGAAAACAATCTTGATCGAGCACTCAGCTTGCGTGAAAAGGTCACAAATGCTCTTGCTTCTGCTTGTATGCCCTTAAGGAAGTGGAAGTCCAATGAGCCTGCACTGGTTTCTGAAGGTGCAATGTACTCGTCTCTCGATTTAAATATGGGTGAGATAGAGGTGAATAAAACCTTAGGACTTTGTTGGCAAACGCACGCAGATGAATTATTATTTCCTTACAATATTCCTGTAGATACGGAATACACAAAGCGTAGTATGCTCGCAGTTATAGCTCGTATATTCGATCCCTTAGGATTATTATCACCGTGTGTCATTCGCATGAAACATCTTATGCAACGACTATGGTTGGAGAAGCTGTCATGGAACGATCCATTACCTGACGAAATTAAAGGGGCTTGGACCAAAATAGTTAGGTCTCTTCCCAACCTAAATGATCTCCGGGTTCCTCGTCACGTCGTTAGCGATTCTTATAAGTCTCTTGAGCTTCATGTTTTCACCGATGCGTCAGAGCAAGCTTACGGCTCTTGTGTTTATGTCCGCAGTGTGAACGAATACGGCGACGTTCAAGTACGGTTACTTGTGGCTAAAAGCCGCGTTGCACTAATAAAGCCTGTAACTATACCGCGACTGGAGCTCTGCGCCGTTTTAGTAGGAGCACGCCTTTATGACAAAGTTTTCAAGTCAATACGAGAACCAGTCACTAGTATCACATTCTGGACTGATTCCATGGTGGTGCTTGGTTGGTTGAAAATGCTGCCCATTAAATTAAACACATTTGTTCGTAACCGCGTCGCAGAGATTCTAGAATTAACTAACAATGCCACATGGAGACATGTGCCTAGTCAGGAAAATCCCGCTGATTTAATATCACGCGGAGTGGAGGCTGAGACGATGCAGTCACTCCATCTGTGGTGGACAGGACCATCGTTCTTACAACTCGATAGCTGTTCGTGGCCCTGTACATCCAAAGCTCAAGTTCCTTTACCAGAAATAAAGCCAGACGTTTCACTTCATATCACTGTCGCAGACAATTCCAACGAAAACTTTATAATCGATTTTCAACGTTTTTCAAATTTGTTAAGATTACAACGAACTATAACTTACATGTTTAGGTTCATAAGTGTTTGTAAAGGGCACAAAGCATTTTCAAATCATCTAACTGCTGACGAGTTACAACGTTCCTTAGAATTCATTATTATCCAATCACAACGCGAATCGTTTCCTGAATATAATATATTGTTAAATAATCAAAAGTTACCAAATAAAAATACTCTGTTAAAACTTAGTCCTTTTCTTGATAAAAATAAAATAATGCGCGTTGGTGGTCGGTTATCTAACTCCGATTTTTCATATGATAAAAAATATCCTATTTTAATACAGTCCACTCATCATTTCACTAAGCTTTTATTTAAACATGAACACATCAAATTAATGCACGCAGGTCCTCAACTGTTATTAGCCAACGTACGTGAGTCGTACTGGCCTTTAGGAGGTCGTAATTTGGCCAAAACTTGTTACCGCAATTGCGTTCGATGTCGACGTATGAAGGGACAAACAGTTGTTCCTCAAATGGGCAACTTGCCGTCAGATCGGTTATCACCGGCTGTTTACCCATTCCAGAACATAGGCGTTGACTATGCGGGACCCATCCATTGCGCTAGTCGTCAGGGTCGTGGATGTAGATTGGTGAAGGTGTACATCGCGCTCTTTATATGTTTTACGACTAAAGCCATACATTTAGAATTAGTGGGTGATTTAACAAGTCATAGTTATTTACAGGCATTGCGTAGATTCATGTCTCGAAGGGGAAAACCTCTTAATATTTATTCCGATAACGGAACTACGTTTGTTGGCGCTTATCGCGAACTTTCGATTTTCTTAAAAAATAATTGCAGTACTGTAGCTGAAAGTTTAGCAACCGAAGGAATAAATTTTCATTTTATACCTGCCTATTCTCCGCATTATGGTGGTCTTTGGGAAGCGGGTGTCAAGTCGACCAAAGGTCATTTAGTTCGTGTGTTGGGAAATTGTAATCTCACTTACGAAGAGCTTAATACAATTTTGGTTCAAATCGAAGCCATTTTGAACTCACGGCCACTTACTCCTCTGTCATCTGAACCGGAAGACTTGGCTCCTCTTACTCCTAGTCATTTCTTAATTGGAAGGCCTCTCACCTCTCTGCCAGTGAAGGATCATCGTGACTTCTCTGCTCATCACCTAACACGCTATCAACGGATTGAACAACTCCGACAACACTTTTGGACAAGGTGGAGTAAAGAATATGTTTGCGAGCTCCAGCAACGAGTAAAATGGCGTGCCTGCAAGGATGCCTTAAAACTAAATAGCCTCGTTCTTCTTAAGGAGGATAATATGCCTCCACTGAAGTGGAAGTTGGGCCGCGTGATTCATTTATATCCTGGAACAGACGGGATAAGCAGAGTAGCAGATGTCAAGACTGCGTCAGGCATTGTTCGGCGAGCCTTTACGAAGATTTGTCCTTTACTTGAGGCTAGTGGTTGAAAGACCAGCTTTCAACGGCCGGGGGCATGTTAAGGACAGTTGTATATACTTACACTCATATTTTTATTAACTTCCAATTTTATATTGTTGCATTGCTTTTTAAAGCGATTGCTAATTTCATGCATCAGGGGCTACACATATAATCGTGTACGCCACCTTTTTTTGTCATCGACTTCTTAAGCTACTAACGTCAGTGCATTAAACACGTCTGCAAAATAATTAGCTGAAGTTTGATTCATTACCAAAAATCACTGGATTCTTGCCCAGCTACTTTTCACATTATTTTTCTGTTCTCCATCCGGAAGTGGTATGTTGTTGGTATGTCGGAGGTCAGTAAGTTATTTATTGATTCCAACTTCACTTAAGTACTGCTTCTCTAATTTGTTTGTCTTCCCCGCGCATGTGGGTCTATTATTTCTTTCCTAGCAGGCAACGCGTTACTGTAACCCTAGAATGGTGTTCTTAATGTCCATGGGTAGCGGTGATCACGTACCGTCAGGTGACCCGTTTGCTCCTTTATCTGCTAATAACATAAAAAATAATAAAGAATAGAATGTTGAAACGATAATTAAGAATAAATTTTATTTACGCTGCGCAAAACCTATTTGTCTTAAAAAATTACGTGACCTCACTAAATTATAACATTGATAACGTATTCTTGCTGTCGGTAAAGTTATCTAGAAATGTATACCAAATGTTTTCCTAGGTAACATGGTTTCGCAACGAACGTCGATTGATGGAGACAGAGCGGGTAGCCTTGGTGCGCGATGGTAACTTCTGGTGCGCTGATGTGGCGACGGTCAGCGTAGACGATGCCGGTCGATGGACATGCACAGCAGAAAACGTTGGCGGCCGAGCTAGCTGCTCCGCACATCTTAATGTCCTAGGTGAGGATTTTCATTACCATGACGCGTTTCGGTTGGAACTAACTGGCCACAAATTAATCTCATCTAGCACAGACCATAAAAATCCAACGGTCCATCAATTTTAGAACTGTAAAGAAGGTGTATAGGGTTGTTAATTTACAATTAAGACTTAGGTCTTTTCTCGTAATTGCGAAGCCTGAACGTTTGGTTCCATTTTAGATTACTTACTGATTGCATGGGTAATATTGTTCCATTGTATTTATTGGCAGTGCCCAAAGCATACAAGCGGCCCGAGTTCGTAGAAGAGTTACGAGCATTGCTGACAGAGCAGGGGACGGTGTCGTTGGAGTGCAAGGTGGTGGGGGTTCCTACCCCTGTTCTGCGATGGTTTAAGGTACAACAATCTAAAACAATAAGTCGATAGTTACGATTGACCCTTCAAATTCCGTTTTGTTTGAATAATACCTTCTTTTATACTTTTATATTTCAAAACTGGCTACAAGGAGGAGTGAAAATGTTGGTTGGTGCTAGTAATGATGAATAACGTCTGCCGGGTAGCTAGTACTTAATATAGTGCAATTGTAATCCACAGGACAGCTGTGAAATAAAAGCGGGTGACGTGTTCGCTCTGACCGCGAATGCCGACGACCCTACGTCATTGGGCACGTACACTTGCGAAGCTGTCAATTGCATGGGGAGAGCCTACTCGTCTTCTAAGGTGCATGTGGTTGGCCGGGCCAGTAGGGAGGGCTCCATGCGCCCCAGTTCTGGGTAATTAACATTATTTAATATTTTTTACATCAATATGATGCCAATTAAATACTTTGTATTAAAATGTCACTAGTATTGCTAATGGGAGTACCTGAGTTCGAGTTCAAAACGGACCTCTAATTTAAGAAAGTTATGTGCGTATTGCAAATTAATTATCACTAGCTTCAGTGAAGGAAAACATCGTGCAGAAAAGGAGTTCCCGTAAAGTTTTCAATGGTGTGTGAAGTCTACCAATCCGCACTTGGTTAGCGTGGCGGATAATAGCCTGTACCCCTGACAATGTTACAGGAGACCCTACCCCAGCAGGGGGATAGTTATGCATGTAGATAGTGTTGCAGTGAAGTGAGTGATGAAAACGATGAAACGCTCTCTTAATAGAAACTGTCGATATGTTTCTCGCCTCTTTTATTGTCGCAAGGAAAGCACTTGCTGTCGTGTCAAACGGGAGGTTAAGTAAGGGACCCGAAGTCTGTAGTAAAAATGTTTAACGGGCTGCAATTCTACATGTAACATTGGTTTTTATCAACTCTCGTCGAATAGACTTAGGTGATGAACTTACTTGAACACGTACATTTTAGTACAAAATATCTATATTTACCTTATGTGTATTTAAAATGTTTATTGTTTACAGTGGTCTTACGCCAGATCCGCCACCAATCTTCACAAAGGAGTTAGAGGATCAGTTCGTGAGGATATGCGAGCCATTGAGCCTCAGTTGTCACATCGTGGTGCCCCCTTGGCCCCGTAGCGTGGTTTGGTACAACAAAGAAGGGAAAATTGAACCCAGCGAACGGTACTATCTTATATAATGTTTGGTGTTAGATAAACATAGAATAATGTCTTAAAATAATTAAGGTGTAGCTTTTTAATTTTGTATTTATCCAGGTAATTCCCCTCTATAGAATAACAGTGTTGTTACATAGCGCCGTTGATATTGAATCCTTTGTGCACAAACTTTCTAGGAAGTTCCTAGTTTTCTACAGCACACAGTAATGTCTAAAACGATGCCTTGTAATTACGGTAGCCACTGAATGAACGTCAGAGGCCTTAGCACAATCTCTCCGCGCAGTATTATAGGATAACTACGCTACACGTTTTAGTAGTTAGAAATACGATAGTGACCTTTCCGACTCCCGCGCATCTCGATAACACTAGAAAGTTATTGTGTATCGCATCTTATGATGCTACGCGGAGTTTAATGGGTTAAGTCTGATAAACCAAACACAATACCTTTTTTCCAAATTTACTATCACACCGAATTAAGGTGTAAGTTATCTCTATGAATTAACACGTCGATCCCTATGAATTACGGAATTTCGGGAAGTTGATGTCTTGTGTACCCCTCTTTGTGGGGTTGATGTTTTATAAAACATTAGCTAACTATAATTATTGAAGACTAGTAACTTCCCTTGTTTCGGTACGTTATAGCTAAGTATTACGAGTTAGTAGACAAACATTCTCCCAAACATTTTCGTTGCTCAGACAGTTATCAGTTACAGAATTATTTTAACTATGATTGGGTACTTTGCAGTTATCATGTATTGGAGGACGGCGTGGGTGGGTACCTATTGGAGGTGTGTGCCGCGGAGTGGGCAGATGAAGGCGAGTGGAAATGCGTTGCTTCCACCGCCGGCGGCCGTGTCGGAATGTCCGCATGTTACGTCTCTATGGACGGTAAGTAATTTTTGATCATTATAATACAATAAAATATATTTTATAACTGAACAGAGAATACTAGTTAGTTGGATGAAAAGAGTTCGAGTAAAAAAAAATGATTTTCTAGATATAGGCAAGTACTATGTGAAGAATTTTGGCTCGTTTCGATTCTTTATTTAAAATACGCATAACTAATAACAGCAATGGTTTAATGTGTAGTTGTTATTTTACGCGGCTTGAGCATAGGTTTTCTACTTTATTCATATATTTAATGTTATTTCCGTTTAAATTTTGTTGCGCCTTCTTTTATAATTTACAGAATAATTTGAATTTTTCAGTGCCAAAGAATTATCGTAAGCCTCGATTTATGGAGAACTTGCAAGCTGTACTTACGGAGGAAGGGCTGGTTTCTTTCGAATGCAAGGTTGTAGGGTTTCCCACACCCGTTCTCAGCTGGTTTAAGGACGGTCAAGAACTAAAACCTGGAGATGTGTATCAGCTCACCGGCACCAATTCCCTAGGATCGTATTGTTGTATTGCAAAAAACTGCATGGGCCAAGCCAGTAGCTCAGCAGAGCTAACCGTTGAAGACATACAAAATCAACTAAATGAAGAAGAGAAACATCAACTTTTCTCTAAAAATCAAGCACCGAAATTCCTGTTAGGCTTAAAGAGCGTCGAAGCGAAAATCGATGAACCATTCCGTTTTACTATTAAAGGTGCGTCATTATTACTATTTATAATTATTTCTGTTTTTATGCAATTTGAAATTCTGAAAAGAAATTTCATAGATAGGAACTGATAAACAGGGTATATAAGTAATACGAAATGACAATACAAATGAAATGTTTTATAGGAAAGTGATATGGAGGCGCAATTATGTATGATGTTGGGTACATAATTATTTTATGAATAATGAATGAGTAGACTCGAAAAATATACGAACTAATAATATAAACATATATTATTAAGTATACACACTATTATTTAGATATTTTAGATATTTTTTAAATATTGCCTTATAGTGGCTACATTGAATAAAGTATGTCGCATAACACATGAAGATTTTAAGCCAGTGTAATATCAATTTATAATAAAGATATGGTATTGTTGGGTTGGGTGGTTTTTGGGGTCCAGTATCTTGAGTCCAAGCCGGCTAGTCTTGCCAGCTATTTCCATAGAAGTAAACGTCGTGGCTGTAATATAAATTTGTTTTGCAGTTGCTATTCCGCCTGAACCATCGTTATTGTGGTACAGAGACGACCAACCTGTCGACGAGTCCTCTCGCTGCCACCATGGTAAAGAAGATCGTGGGGTTTTCTTCTTAGACATACAAAATTTAGAGTTTCTCGATCAAGCTGAGTGGAAATGTGTCGCGATGAATGATTTTGGACAAAGTGTAACTTCTTGTTTCCTTAAGCTTATCATCCCTCGGCATTATAAGAAACCACGATTTTTAGAAAATCTACAAGCTATTTTGTCCGATGAAGGAGCTGTGAATTTAGAATGTAAGGTTATTGGAGTACCTCAACCTGTTCTAAAATGGTACAAAGACGGTGAAGAACTTAAACCAGGAGATATACATAGAATAATCTCTGGCCAAGATGGAACTTGTTGTCTCGGAACGTATACATGCGAAGCTCAAAACTGCATGGGTATTGCAGCTAGTTCTGCGTCTTTGCTTGGATTTGATGATTCAATGAAAATAAAGAGTAAAAAGAAATCCGAGGAACAAACTTTACAAAGAAATCTTTCACTTAGCACTATTCACGAAGAAAGAACGTCACAAATGTATGACACTCCAGTTGGTGACAGAACTTTAGACGATAAGGGTGAAATATCGTTTTCATTTGACGGTAAAGAAGTATCTGTTTCTCTATACGAAACACCTGATTTGACTGAAGAAGAAGCGCTACAGATTGTTGAAATGTACGCAGATCAACTTTCAGAAAATGTTACTGAACACAACGTTGTCGAACTACCTCCATTAAGATTTGTGAAAGAAACTTCTACTTCTGGTAACCTCCTTATGGAGGCCATAATAATTGACGTTTCACCTGAATATTTTGCGTCTCCAGAAGAAGATCTTAGAACCGAAGCTGATATCGAAGACATATCTATAGCAGATGAAAATGGTCCACCGCAAATTTCCCTTGATCAAGATCAAGAGATAAGTGGTCACGACTACTTAGAGAAAACAATGGCACTTTTGTCAGATGAAAAATCTGATATACCAAAGAAATTAAGTAGAAAAATGTCAGATTCACAACGAAGTGGTGATGATTATTTCAGTTTGTCTCGTGACCACTCTTTTTCTGAAGAAAAAAGATATGATGATACACATGATACACAAATTTTATCTGAAAGTGAATTACAAAGCTTTGCGAGTGCAAAAAGTTCAGCAAAACTTAAATCTAAGTCACCGAAACAATCCATAGACGATCCACACTTTGAAATTTCCGAAGTCACAAACAATAAATTGAACAAAGATGATATGGAAACAGTTACTGCTAAATCTGATGTACCAGTTCCCAAACTAAGAAGAAGAAGTAGTAGGGGCTCAAGAAGATCTAGCTCTGGAAGTGAAAAATCATTAAGTAAATTAAAAGATGAAAAAGATGTTTTCATTGATCAACCTCCAGCAAAGTCTCTAGCAGATGAAGAGTATAAAACAAAAATAAATAAAATTTCTAGTTCTCTTTCGGAGGTTTTAAGTGATATTCAGATTATAGAGAGAGATATTATTCTAAAATCTGAATTAATGTCTTCTACTGCTACGGCGACCAAGAGTTTAGAAATTATTGGTAGCCTAATAAGCCCGCTTTCTCAAATGCAGAATATTGCTGAAGCAGCTAAAGAAGCTACTTTTGTTAATCAAGAAATTAATAGTGCTTTATTTGATAGTCTTGTTGCGCCTTCTAGAGGGCTCTATCAGTCTTTGACAATTATTGAGAAGTGTGTTGATGTGGAAAGTGATAACAAAACATTAGTCAAAAAAACATGTGTTTCAATAATTGAAAAATGTGGCAATGAAATACAAAATTTAGTACAAGATATTAATGCATTAATATCAAAAAAATATTTAGGTGTTGATGAAACAGTTAAGTCTCAATTAGCATCCTTAAGTAACGAAATCATAACAATAGTACGGTTTTCAGCGGATACTATTAAAACTAGAAGCTTACTTCATGAAGCAAGTGAATTTAAGACTGAAGAGCCTTCTTTGGATTTACAACACTCAAGAGATACACAAAAAGCAATTTTTGAATTAAAAACTTCGCTTAGATCTTTACTTCGAATTGTTGAAAGTACGGAAAGAGACAGCTTAGCGGAAGAATCCAATATTAGTAGCAGTGACATTATTTTAAATGATATGTCAGCTTCAATACAAGGTCTCCAAGAATCTTTAGAACAGATCGAGTCTCTTTCAATGAAAGAATCTACTTTAGCTTTAAATAAATACAATACAGAAATAATTGAAACTGTTATGGATTCTGTTCTGAAATTAAGAAATTCGTTCGAACAACTTTCCATTGAAGCAAAACAAGAAGGTAATGAAAATACCCTAAAGCAAGTTCTATCGACGGTGAAAAATAATTTGAATGAAATATCTTCATGTATAAGCGTTTTTGAAGAGAATGTTGGAAAATTTGATATTCTTCAAGGAGAAAACAAACTAGAAGTACTTCAAAATATGGCCCAAACTCTTATTTCCTTCGAAAATAGTTTACCGGTTCTAAATATTTTGCCTGATGTTAAGGAGCATATGGTTATCTTCCATAAGCATTTAACTAGCATATTAGAAAATGTAATAGAAAGTAATGAGGGTGATAAATATTTCGCTCTTTTAGAAATATGTGATACTATTAATAGGTTAAATAGTATGATTAAAACAATGGAATCACATGACATGCTTTCTCTAACTAGCATAAGTAATACTCTTAAAATAATCCAAGAACAATTCGTTGATAAAGAATTTTCATCGGAACTTAATTGCTCTATTCTGAGTAGTATTGAAGATATTCAAATTAATTTACGTAAGAATATTCATTTTGCTGGTGAAGTTAGTTTAAATGCAGACTTAGATAGTATCCAAGATCTAAAAGATACTAAACAAGATCAATACGAAGCTAATGTAGTAATACAAAGTATAGAGCGGTCGATTGCAGCCATTAGCCTTGTGATGAGTGAAGAATTTTCTAATGAGTTAGGAATAGCAATGATGCCCGTTTTAGAAAGTATAGGACCTAACTTAGAAGATTTGAAACAGAATATTGCTTCTTTAATAGCTGCTGAATCAGAACGAGAGGAACATATCTCCGAATTGACGGAAACGTCTATTACGCAAACTCTCGGTAATCCTCTTTGCGAATTGAATCAAAATATTATTGTTCTAAATCAAACATTATTGGAAAATGTTGAAAGCTTAAAAGAAAATTCTGTAGCTGCTTCTACATATGCTCAACCTCTGCATGAATTATTAACGATGTTGGAAATATTACAACATGAAGTTATTTCTCAACACGGAGAATATATTTCACCACATGTAATATCAAATAGCATTGCAAATGTCGTAGATAATTTACAAAGCTGTATTGTTCTTATTCAAGAACAATCTTTTATTGAAACTGCTGATGAAATGTCAACTTTAGAAGATATTTCGGGTATAAAAACTACAGTTGAAATCATACCATTAGATCAGCAAGATCCTCTGACTACTCAGGAGGTATATACTGAACACTTTACAGATAATCTTAAACCACAACAAGCATATTTAGAGACAGCACAAGCACTACAGGAATTGAATGAGCATGCCATAATACTGCAGCATCCAAATATACTTGAGGTTTTAGATGTCCTTTCTGGATGCAGTGATTATACCAGTTTGAAATCGGTTGCTGTAAGATTAGGAGAGTTAACGGAGGGTATTCAAGAAATTTTACATCCCTTAATAGTAGAAAATGTAAATGAAATATCGGACTTATCGAACACTTCGAAAGTTATGCAAATAGCAACACCTATGCAAGATTTATATCATAGTTTGGCTGTTGTTGATGCCAGTAGCATTCCAATATATGAGAATATTCTTAAAATGCCATCGGAAAAAATACATTCCGTTATCAAAAAAATAACCGAGTTTAAAGAACATTTAGAAACATGTTTAAGTACTTTAATTCCTGTCAAACAACCTAGTGATACTAAGACAACAGAAACATTAAATAACAAGGATGCTACGATAAAAGTTTGTACAGACTTAAAGAACATTATTTTAGATTTAGAAGAGACAACAGTTGGTGTAAATCTGGACGTCAACTCATTTAAACATGCTTTAACTAATTTTCTTGGTGCTTTAGATCAGCAAGAGCAAATAGATGCTGAAAAAGTAAAAAAAATACTTATGGATTTACATGAAACATTGACTATTGTTCAAGACGACCTAATTCAATGTAAGCCACAGCCTTGCGATACAATAGCACAAGAAGTAAAATTAATTGAAACCGTTCACCAACTCGAGATGAATATTGCGCTTTTAGAACAGTATGAATTTGTTGACTTATCTGGTGCTTATGATATAGATTCATATATTATACCACAACTGGCACAGGAAGTGCAAACTGATTCACTTATACAAATAGAAGATTTACTTAATCAGGCCGTGAATATAGTCCAAGACATAGGGCATGAAAACCAAACTGCAGATTTAATGATGTTAGAAGATTTCTTTAGAACTTGCAAAATGGAATTCTCCATGTTACGATGCTTGATAACAAAAAAACCATCACATAAAAAAATAATAAGATTATTGCAAGAATTCAACTTTCTGCGATCTATAATTAATGAGTTTAAGAAAAAACAAGCAGAATTGTCTTTATCCACAGATATAAGCGAGCTTTTATCTAATTTTATGTTCAACCTAGATACTTCAATGAAAGATATAGAAGAGTCGCTAACAAAGATAGCAAATTCACAATCAAAACTGTTATTTGAAATACCGTTAGAAAATCTGGACAAAAATTCAGAAAAATTGATGAATGAAACGAAGTCTAATGAAGCAATAAAAGTCGTTGACTTTTTAAATGTTTTTCTGCAGTTTATTAAAAACGTCCGTCCAAATTTCGATAATCTTCAAGCTGCTATTGTACAAGAGTTACAATTAACTGATACGGTTATTGATAAAAATACTTCTCTTGATCAGAGCATGGACGTCTTTCTTAATTATATCGAGAAAGAAATTGCCGATCTAAGACACGAGGAAGAATACAAAAAAATTTTAGATAAAGTGTATGCTTGTTTACAAAGACATCAAGATTGCAAGGATATTGTAGGACAAAGTAAAGTTTTAATGCTTCTAAAATGTATATCCGAATGTTCAACTATTTTGAAACAATGTTTAACTGATGAGAGAGAGCAGAACAAACAACCCCTAGTTGAAGCCGAAGTCTCTGAATTGAAATCTATATTAAGTGAAATGGTAGAACCTCTTCAAGGTCTTCGAAGTCAGTTACTAAGTATACAACAACAAATTTCATCTGGTGCAGATGAAGAATCAATTTCGATTGATGTCACCTCCACGGAATCTTATGTACAAACTCTTACTGAAATCCACCATGATGTCTTACAACTCCTTCAATCTGAGAAAACAATTGTAGATGAAAGTAATTTACCGCTTATAGAGGTACTTGACAAAGAGATACATATAATTCAAGAAGAAATTCTATCGGCAGAAAACAAAGTAACTGCAGATGTAACTAAACAAATAGCTTTGCCACTTGAAAGTATAGGAAACACATTACTTATAGCCAAAGAAAAAGTGTTTGTGGAAAAAGAACACGAAATACCTATGGGTGAGTTTTTATTCTTAACAGATATTATTTTTGATAAAAATTCATTGCAGATATTTATGGTTATATGCGCACTTATACAATGCAAATCAAGACATAGAGCAGATACATTAGGTACATGCATTAATTTCAGGATATGACAATACGACCATCGCGCTTCTTTGGATTTATTTACAAAATTTATATTTAAATCACTTTCAAATTCAAAATTCTATTAAATTCGTGTCTTTAGTAAAATAAAACAACAAATAAAACATTGTTAAACCAAAATACAGCAAAATAGATTGATTTAAACGCCTGGGTGTACGTGTAAAGCTACAATGTTACTGACTGTTCCATATTTTTTTGTAGATATCAATTCAAATGTTAGCTCTTTGGAATATTTCCTTAACAATTTTGTTAAACTAGAACCTGAATTATTGGATATCACCGAATTGATAGCAGATATTGATATTAAAAAGTGTATGTCTCTAGCGATTGAAGTTTCCAAATTATTAAACTCGAGAGATTTTTTACACGATTCGGCTAACAAAAAAAGAAACATAAAATTGGCAGAACTTACACTTATCTTGAGGAAATTTGATTGGCTTAATACAGGTCGGTATTATGAAAATAGAGACGAAGTGACGGTAGAAAAGCTGAAGTGTGGTTTTTTGTCAGGTTATCAATTGTTATCAGAACTGAATAATATCTTTATTGATTTACACGGAACTGGTCCGAATGTGTCAGAAGGTAAAATACTTTTTTATTTGTCAATAAATTTAATAGCGCTTGTTCTCGTCTAACATTTTTACAATATCTGAAAATCAATGATTTTTTTAAATATTAAGGAACAATTTTTTTTTGTTTTTTTATTATATGTATATCGTTTTAATACGCAACAGCAATGTATAATATATTATCAATAACAACGTTTTCGTTTACTTTGTTTATAATACAATCTGTTTCATTATATAACTATAAAAATATCAATTTTTGGTAAAGTTTGTACATCATTTATATACATTATTACGTCAATAATAGTTGTGTTACAATTAATTGATGATAATAATAGTTTTAAAAAACAATTCAGTTTGTATAAGTAATTTTATCAAAAGCTTTATTAATACTGTAAATATTTTATTTTAAAACACTATACACTGGTCTGACAAGTGGTTCTTTATTAAGATATTGATACTGCCTTAGTTAAATGTAACAATGTTTGTATGAGATGTTTAATAATAGTTAAACTACGATTGTTATGTTTTTATGACAAAATAATTGTTTTGCCATTTTCAGATAGAGCTGATGCTCTTTTGCAACACATAGATCAATATATAGAATTTATAGAGATAGTTGAAGAAGTCTCTGCAATTACTCAAATAGACCGTTTATTGGAAACAGCAAACATTGCAAGGGAATTACTAGATAGTACTGGTGAGACTGCTAAACATATTGAAATAAATACTAATCGGGGACTATTAATACAAAGATTACATAAAGCGTTATCTGAACTTGAGACGCAAGCTCTAGACAGTATATTAGACACGGTACCAACACTGGAAGAGAGTAAAAAACAACATATAATAGAGGCAATTACATTACTAAAAGCCGATTTAACACATATTACAAGCATTCAAGTAGCTGTAGTAGCTTCTGAAACTGAATGTGAAGGATTGGAGGCCATAGAATCTAACTTTGATATTGAAGAAACAAAATTAGTTCCTGAGAATGCGACAATTGATGAATATCTAGATATAAATTATGTAGATGTAGAAAACACTGTAGCGAAAGAGGAAAATATGAGTGCTTTGAAAGAAACAGAAAGCCAAGAATCCTGTGAAGTGATAAGACTTGAAATTTCGAGGGAAAAAATTGCAGCTGCTGCAGTTGCACCAGGTTTTATCCAAGATGATCGAAATAGTTTTACTGCAGATGGAAGCCCCCAAAGCTTGCCTCCGACAGTTGGTGAGTATGTACTTAAGAGACAATGATGGACATATATTGCTCTTTTTTAGTTCTAGATTTTTATAGTACTTTATAATGTGAAACGAGCAATGGAGAAGTTTATGATGTTGATATATAGATTTTAAGGTTTATGTATTTTGGCGCATAACATCTGCAGCAAATTGAAGCCTCCAGCTATCGTTAATGTTGGTAAATTATTCTTGGAAGCGCAACTTTTGCATTTGTAGGGATTTATAGAGATACTTATCGCATTTTTTATAATCAACTAACTGACCCAGCAGACTTTGTTCTGCAATTAAAAATTTCATCAAATCAATCAAAATTCTCAATCATTCGTTCTCTGCTTTCATTTTAATTTAAATCTGCATGAACTATCACGGCAGTATATGTAATTTATTGGAATGGCAGTGGCGCCATCTGTCGAAAATTGGTCGTACCAACTCAGAAACCTTCGTGGGCTCATCCACAACTTTACTAAAGATCATCACATGATCAAATGCATAGTTTACTATTCTATAAAGTATCTGTATGTCACAGACAAACATTCACTTTTATATATGTAGATATATATATAGGAAAATGTAGGTATTTATTAGTATACAAACTTATATACACATGGCAGAGTAAAGGCTTTTTTATGTTATTTAATTTATGCTCAATCACCACGTCAACACTTAGCTACTTAAATGGTGTAATTATGCGCGCAGTTAATGTACTAAACAGGGGCTGAAGGTTCCTTCGAGGCAGTTCTATAATTAATTTCAGTTTCATAGGTCGGAGCACGAAGTATTAATTGTTTTAAATTATAACTTTGGAGGGTCAATTCGACGTTCGATTTACTTGATATGATATGAGTCGACTTAGCACTACCACAAACCCACAAAACAGAATAGTCGCTGGAGGTATGATTTATATTTAGTTTTATATTCCTACATAATATAAAACTATTCTTTTTGTATATCTACCACAGATTATTCACGTATCTACCAGGGGCAGCATGATATTGTCGTAAAGCTGTCGAGGTGCGAGGGGTAAGGTTTGAAGGAATAATACGGAAACGACTGCACATATCCGATTTATTATGACTGGCCTGTTTGTGTTTGCTTGTCTAGTGGTTAGTGAACCTGACTGCTAAGCCGGTCGCGGGTTCGATTCCCATCCAAAGCAACCTCTTCTATGATGAGCAGGAATGTTTGTTCTGTGTCTGGGTGTAATAAAAATATCTATATATGTTTATTTAGAAATGTAGGGTTTATCAGTTAATTGATCACTATAGTACAAGTTAACGCTTAGTTTGGTCAGATTGGTCAGATGTCCGCGTGTGAGTTGTCTCAAGATATTTATTTATTTTCTAATATATTCTCCAATTCCACTGTTCATTTATTTTATTTATTTATTGAACGCCAACATGTTACTCACGAAAAATAATAAGTTGTAGTGAAACATTAAATTATAATATGTAAAAAACACATAATTACAGTTGAGTGCTAAATAAACATGAAGTTCTATGTTCTCTTTTACTTGATTTAACTTTTTACTTGTCTAAATAAAACAAGAACAAATTCTGTTAAAACATAAATTATATGTTTTCACGTTTATATAAACATTACTCATAGCTACGTCGCGTACATGAAAGGGTGTAATTAGTACATTTGATATCACGAACCAAACTTCGCGAGCAACTGGTATTTTAATATGGAAATTAATCAATTATCGTGTTAAAAGTAATTTAATGTTAAGTAGCACCCTGTGTTAAGCGAGGAATATATGTTGGTACGTATAAGATTTGTGTTGTGAAACAATTTCGTAGAATTCTTCTTCTGTAAATTATATTATGCGTAATATTACTAGCATAGTAGAGCAATCGAGTAAACGAACTGGAGGCCTGGGTTCGATTTTTGCACGCAACCCTAATTTTAAAAACTTATGATATATTTTTTACTTTTACTGGCCTGTTGGTCTAGTGGTTAGTGACTACTGAGCCGGAGGTCGTGGGTTCGATTTCCACCCAGGACAAACTTTTCTGTGATGAGCAGGAATGTTTATTC
>DWKC01000011.1:0-21796 GCA_018249195.1 Racta chiria
ATGATAATTGAAGTATAAATGATTCTGGTGAGCTTTCTGAATTTTTTTCAATGGAGCAGTACGAATTTTGTGAGTCTTCATGTTCAGATATACCTACATTAAAGACAACTACATGTAAAGATAAAACAGAAAACATTCATAAAAATATAAACATTCAACATTTGTTTGTTGTAAGTTTGAAAGTTGATATTAATATTACAATATATTTAATATATTATTTTGTACCGGTTGAAATACTTTCTAGGGATGCTTGAAGTGTATCAGTCATTTCAATTTCATTAGAAGCTGGTACATTTTTTGTGAGATACATGCCTGTAAATAAAATTAAGGAATGTTAAGAAGTAATCAATTACTATCTCAATCTATATTACAATGGAGTTTTCAATACAAGATTTCATGGAAAAATAAATTTTATGTAAGTAAATGTTATTGTAAGTAAGCAGATATCACAGATAGAATTTTTGAGAGATAAAAAAATGTTTTACTCAGAGACCCCTTTCAAACTATGGTTGTCTCGGAGGATCCTTTTCTGCCACATTTCTACCAGATTCCCAAAACTGGTCAAAAACTTCAAAATCCTAGTCTGAAACCTGTTAATTAGAATTCTAAAGCTGTAAAGATGCATCAAAGAGTAAAACCCAGCCAACTTTCTTCACTAACCCAAACCAGTCAAATTTTAGTGGATTCCCACAAATTGGAACTCTCATATTTTTTCATGTCAATCCACTTCGATTGTACAACAAACCCTTGGGAGTCCACCTGGACCACTTTGGAAATCACATATCTAGAGTAGACCAGCACTTTTAAATTTTTCTTACCAGACAAGTGAAGCGAAGGTACAGCTATAGCATTAAGTCTTTTGTATCTATTTCTGTTTTTTAATGTGAAATGTCTATCACAAACATATTTCTTTTGATAAAATTTAAAGTCAGATTCTGTTTCCAATTTTCCTCCACAGAGCTTGACCCATTCTTCAAAGCGTTTAGGAAACTTTTGATGATTAGGAAAACGGTGCACTGGAGCACCTGAAATACATAACCCATTTGTATTTGCTCTTCCTTTGTTATTCATAAATTGTCAATATATATGCCACACCTTCATTTTATGCAATGTAATATATTTTTATTTTGCTGCATCACACCATTACACACCATATTATGCATAAGCTGGCATTGATTTCCGTAATAAAGAGTAGGTATAAAAAGAAATCTATACTCCGTGCAAATACAATCTGGAATGTTTACCAACAAACTGTTATCTAGAAACATCTGTGACAAACAGGAGATTGAAAGTTTTGGATGTTTTATCAGTTTTTACACTTTCAGTATCTTCAGACTTTTTAACCAGTTTACCGATAAATCAAGTTTGCTATTTCCTGAATGATAAATGCAGAAAGTGTATTAAAATATTCCATAAAGTAGTACGGTATTTTGTAAGGTTTCAAACCTCTTCATGGTATTAAGATTGTCAGAGCATAATTTGATCAATGACGTTAATGTTACTAAATTTATTGTTTGACTGTATTGATTAAATTTACTTGTTGTTTGTACTTTGCATTAAATTAATGAGTATGTAGTGTGAAGGCATACAATGCATTCATAAAAAATTCATGTTAGTTGGTAAAAATTCTACAATATAATTTATAGGGTTTATTTACATTTATTTCAATTCGTAGTTGCACAGAGTATACACCTACATAGTACGTACCTACATAGGTTACATAAGTTTACCTTCTGTGCTTCTCGATATCTGGTTAAAAACCATTGTATGTACGTAGATAAACTGCCAAAGATAATGGGCAGATCACTATAAATGTTCTACAACGCATTAAAACGAAATTAAATATATATCAGTCAGAACTTACCTGGTGGTTTGCACCCAAATGCGCAAGTTGGGGGCATTGTTGGCCACTGTTTGATATCTAACAAGCAATAAGTTAAGAGAAAACAACTTTCCTGACAAAGGAACCACAGGGTTTGTTTTGTGCGAAGCACTGCAACCTAAAGGTGAAGAAACTCAACGGAATTTCGAAGGAAATACAAAACTTCTCAACACATATCATTCGAACACGGTTTAGCAAAAAATACGTATACAAAGGTGAAAGAATTTCGTACTGAGGAACATAAACAAACAAAACAACAAAACAATTTGCGCAAGCACCGGTAAGGCTCTAAAGATTTAATAATTCTACTCAGTCTGACAAGTGACATTAATGACATTAGCAATTACTTTGCGACTTGCGTTCCGAACGTAATATTTCTGCCCAGAGCCGGTTCAATTTATGCAGACTGCATGAGTTTCAGCATGTCAGTTCCAGCTTTTAATCAGATGTTCAGCTGCAATTTATTTTATTAAATATTATTATAGGTAATTTGAATTCCAAAAATATGTTGCCACTTTTGCATAGATAAATTATGATATGAAAGAAATACAATCTGAACTGTTTGCTAGAGAAACATTCGTAATTTCGTAGTGTGATGATTTCGTTTTAGCAATTGACAGTAAATCTGTGAGGTGCGCGATTACTTAACTGACCATCTGATTAACTGCCTGCGAGTCTGTGTCATCTGTCTGCCTGGCAGTGTGTGTCTGTCCTGTCACGCTTTCAAGCCAAAATCACTACACCGCTCTCAATGTCGAACATAAAAACACGAAAGTTAAATTAAATACAAAGTTTATGTTGTGCCCAAATGGGCAGTTGATAAGAAATAAATATTTTCCAGATTTTGTTTTAAAAATTCAATTAAATGAAAATTATATTTAAATTAGAGAAGAGGGCCCTTTGATGAATTTCATGTCCAGTAGGCATATAATGGGGGTATTTATAAGAAAACCACTCATCTGTAATTAAACACATGTATTGATTATAAATAATTTGGATACAAGGCGAGTCTCTGCAATATCAATACTGAAAAGCTGAACATAAATAAATAAATATAAAGTTAATAAAATATTTGACTAGCATCCATATTTGTATGTCACATTATACATGATAAGTACACTATAAATTTATTATATACTTGATTGAATAGTATTTGATACTGTCAAGAAAAAACTTTTCGCAATTCAGATTTAGACATACTTTATAGAGGGCACATAGGGAATGCATTGGAAATAATCAGTTGGAGGAAATTCAGGTGAGGTCTATCGACAGTGCAGGACCTTAAACATGATGTTTGTAGCAACAAAATTACATATAGCTGGTAGTTGTAAGGCAATAGCTAGAATGTGGCAGAAGATACGCGGCAATAACATCCAAACTTCTTATAGACTGGACTCTTATGGAATGTTATTCATGTTTAAATAACATAACATTTTACAGCCACAACATTACAAATATAAAGATGACAGTATGATTTTATATCACTAATATTAATTAATAATAATTTTAATTATAAAATATAATAAATTATCTTAGCAATAAGACAAGTGTTACTACAAAATCTGTGCAAAGCTACATGGTAAATTAATGTAATGAAAAACAGTTGTATAAATTAAAGACTATTTGCTATTATATCTCTAGCAAAAAAATACATTATACATAACATCAATCACTTTGTACATTATTATTGTATATTTGGTTACTTATAAAATCGCCTCAATATATTTTATTTAATAAACAATGTATACTAGGGAAGAATTACATAAAGACTTAAATAACATCTAATTCCTTAAAAAAAAAAGAATTAGCAACCAATATAATGCAAAAATCTTTGGTTTAAAATTGTCATGCTTTGTAAGTCACCATGTTTATTATAATAAGCTCATAAAATGCAATCTGTACAAATATTTTTTTATAAATCATTCCAATAACATAATATGACGTATATCAATATTGTATTACATAATAATATTTACATAGTAGATTAACTCTCTTTAATTTCGTTCATGTGTAGTTTCATTTTTTTTTTGGTTAAAATATCATTAATAATGTTCATTATGTATTTTATATTGGAAACATTGTGTTGTAATTTTAACAAAAAAATGGGATGGAATGTTGAGCACAAACAATTGCTGTCACTTTTGCATTCATTTGCAAAATAAATTTTCTAGTAAATTTACTGCTTTGTTTTTTAGTTTCTCAAATTTAGTGAGCCTGGTGACCTTCATTACATTTTTAATATATTTTATCTTAAATTATATTATTAGACTAGCAAAATAGGACAAGAAATTAAGATTACTCAACAAATTAGGCGGCATGACTCTGGTTGCTGTTAGAACCAGGCAAGTTATCAGGGTTGGCAAGGGGATCCAGTTCAGCAAACAATTTGAACCAGGCCGCTTTATCGTCTTTCTTTGGTACCGTAGGCAAAAGGTCAGCTTTTTGTGGAGAAGTAGTATCCTTCATATTCATGGCTTCTGGAGTCAATGGACCAGATTTATTTAAATGCTGAAAAAATACATAATTAATATTAAAGTTTAAATTTACAATATATTTCTTTTATTTGTTAGAAAAGCTTCCGCCCGTGGCATAGCCTGCATGGTATGTTGATAAAAAGTGACTTATCTTGTAATTCCAAAGTACCATCTATCTCTGTGCCAAATTTCATTCAGTTTTAGCATGAGAGAGTAACGAACATACATGTCAACCTGTCCATCCATCCTCATAAACTTTTACATCGATAATATTTGTGGAGCGTTAATAAAAGGGTATTTTAATAAAAAAAAAACTGCACTAGCATTCTCTGTATCGCAGGTAGCATAGACAAAATGACCAATCCATAACCCAAGAAAAAACATGCCTGCTATGGTCGGGAAGCAATCCTAGGACTTCTTGCTTTGCAGGCAGTATCACTACTAAATAAGCCTTCAATGTAATTATGTTTTTTAACACTACTGGATAATCATACCTGTAGTATATTTGCTGGCATAAATGATCCAAAATGAGCTGGCAGATCACAATCCAAATTGAGGCCAGCTAAATCAGAGTTTGTATTAAAATTGGTGGATCCCTCTGCATCAGATGCAGTGTTAATAAGATCAGTGGACGTTGAAGGCTCAATAGTGTCTGTTTTGGGTTGTATCCCATTATTTGTTTTAATGTCTGCATTTTGCTTAGTCATATTTGGATCTTCATCTTTATACTCATCCTAAAAAGAGGTATAGATTGTTAGATTTTACATTTTAATACATTACACTACAACTACACAGATTAAATAATAATAAACAAAGCAACTGGGGGAGAACTGTCTAGCATTAGAGCGATCGTATTTCATATCATTCAATAGTTTTGATTTGTAATACTGTGCAAATTCGAAGCAACCAAATTAAGGTGCTTTATTTTGATGCTACCCCACCTTCCTTGTTTCACTGCTTTGACTGTATTGTTTGGTAGTAGAAGATACTATAACCAGAAGTAGGCCATATAATTTTGTTATACTACTACATTTTTGAAGGAGATATTTTTTATGCCAAGTTTATTTTGCCATTTCTTAATGATCAATAACAGTAAAGGAATCAAAAGATGTAAAATGCCTATTCGCTTTTATTTGTGAGTGAATTTGGTCACAAAATGCATTTAAATTTCGAAATTCAAACACCTCATTATCATTTCATATTACCTGAAAGAAGAGCATCTGGTCACTATCCTGGGGAGTTTCTTGTTCTTGATCAATTTCAGATTTACCCAGAGTACTCTTTAGTATGCTAAACTCATATTGAGGAGCTGCATTCATTGTGTCAACAGTGGTCACCAGGGTATTGGACACTTTAGAAGAGAAAGTCATAAAAGAGTTTTGGTATGAAGTCAAAACATGGGAAAACATGTTGCATCGAGCAGCAGCCAAAAGATCTATCTGAAAATTGAAACATTGCTACAGTTAACTGATGTATTAAACAACATTAATAATAAAGAATTGAAACATGATTGATGGATCAAAGGTGGCCCAAGGAGCGACCTTGTGTGCTAAAGGCAGTGTTTCATTGTGAATCCCTAGTTATCCAACGCTATCCACATACACACCTGCGCCTACCAGATCGGGGGTGGAGGCTTGTGTGTACAATAAGGTTTTCTATATATTTCTTCCTTCATTCAAGACAACGAAGCCGGGGTGTCCATCTATTTTGTCTCATGTATGTATAGCAATTTTCAACAGTTTATATATATTTAAGAACATTTACACATTATAACTTTAAGCACATTATCAATTTTCTAACCATAGCTTAAATAGTAATAGTCATAAACAATAAAATCCATTGCCGTAAAGAGATGCATATCACAGTTATGAAATAAACCAACATGGTACCAAAACTAATAACATTTAAAGATTAATTATGATTTGATCAGTATGGGATGCAATGGTGATAACGTATTGTATAGAATATTGTACATAGGTATATTCTGTGTGCGTAGATAGAGACAGAAGTAGTATTATACAGGTAATTGAACATATCCATCAATTGTTACATATAGAATTTGATAAGATAAGGATCAGCGGCATAAATTGCAAAATACCTTTTGTAAAACATCCAAAGTAAGCTTGTCAAATATTTTTTTGCTCTCACGTACTTGACGCTGAGCTTTTCGAAAGTTATCCAACCCACGGCCGGTATCTGGATCCAGTTGGGCACACGTAGACTTCATCCAACTCAATGCGGCTCGGTACTCGATACGGGCTTTCTCCATAGCTGACACAGTCGCCCGCATATCCTTCACCGCACGACATCTAAATGTTTCAACTTCATGATAAAGCCTCAACAATGGCCCACGTACCCCTAAACGCTGTTGCCCCGAGTAAGAAATGGCTTTACCGGCTGACACCATGTGTTTACCTGCCGCATCATTGGTCTTGCCCGCTTCCCGTAAAAATTTCCCCAAAGCATTCTCTTCCTGTGCCAAAATACACAATCGTTGCTGGTACTGATCTAAAACTCGTTGTAACTCTAAACAACTATCCGATATTGATCGAAACAACTCTAATTTTGCATCCAACTCAGCATCGGATGCCACAATACACTCATCTTCTTTAGTCCCTAATTTATTCAACACAGTCTTCTTCGTTACCCAGTATTGATGCTGCATCATATTATTATTATCACTTTTGTAAAATAACGTGTGCCCCAACTGCGTTCAAGACACGATAAATTGAAAATACGGAACTTTTTTGTAATTTAAAACCTTGAGCTTGACACAGTTGACAAGTACACAAGTCACAATGGCGTTGCTCGCAAAAAAATATGTGAATGTAACATTCTAACAGTTGACAATGACATTAATAGTTGCCATAATAATTTGCACATGATACAGTGTTTCCGTAGAAACTAAGATTTATATCTTTCATTACACTAAATTTGGGAAGTAACCTTTGTTGTAGATTTTCAAAACCATGTAAAATAAAACTTTAATTGTAAATCTCGTAGGATTACATTCCTAAGTAATAGACTAAATGTATTTTTTCACCGGTCCAAAAATAAAATAGCTAATGCTTCTATTATCTTTGGTACCATATTTACAATCGGAATGTAGAATGGCCGCCGTGTTTCGCATTAAGTGCGAATGTATTGCGTTAACATTCTAAATGCTACTTTTAAATATGCAATATTTAACCAGATGAGAAACATTTAACAGCACAAAGTTGTGGACATTAATACAATGTACTGTGCGAGTGATAAAACTATAGCCGGAGTGTCATCGTCACAGTCTTCGAAGAATGTCAAAGATGGTAAGTTTGTGGTTGTCAGTTTTTATAGTTAGGGTTTTTGGTTATTTTAAGTGTATATCGTTGATGTTTTAATGGAAGCAATAAATCAATAAGTTCATTATTGACAGCCATGAACTTATTTTAATGTTTTGAGAAAAAGTTTCGTATAGAAAAATAAACTCCTCAACAATAACAACTACTTTTCAATTGCGATTGTTGTTCTATCATCGAACTTTTTATTGCATAGAATACAGTTATATTACAAAGTTTCGTAACATTTAGTACATAGCTTCTAGTATTTATTCTCATTAAACTTCGTTTTAAAAAAGATAAAATGTATTTAGCTTAATCTAATCAGTTGCCCACAAAAGGCGACACTATTAATAATATTGTAAATTGAAATTATTATTTATCGAAACTATTTTAATGATGTTAAAGTCCATCATATAAGAATTCAAGGATTTTAAGTTCAACACAAAAGATTATGAAAGTGAATGTGTCTGTTATGGACTAGTATGCTTAGAATGTCTGTAGTTTCATTGCATCGCCTTTCACTGTCACCTTTGAGCTGATTATAGTTTTCTTGATTAAAATTCATTAATAGACAACTTTTAGAAACTAAATACCTACTTGGCCTATACTCCGCTACTAGGAATATTTTAGTTGAGTTTAAGATGTAGTAAGTTCTTCAAATGTATTAATTCATGATTCCACTTTAATCAAAGTACTAGGATATATATAGATAAAAAAATAAACTTTATCTGGCCATAAGTATAATTTTAGATTTGTCGCAACTTCTGTTTATAAAATACAACAAATCTATGTTCTTTATTTATTTAAGGATACTCAATCAGTGATATTTTTTTTAGGAATCTAAAAATTTGGCTCACCTTTGACCCCTATGATGATATGTATGTAAATAATTTGCTATTCTGTAACATATATATAGGTGACATAATTATAAACAAAAGTTTCTTTTCTTAAAATAAAGTTTTTAGATTTCCATGGTGCTATGTTGCCAACTTTTAATAAGAAATGTGCAATATTATTAAAACTTATTATTTTCTTAAGAGTACAAGCTATCCAATAGAATGTGGCCACGGTAACCAATGGTCATTGGTGAGACTATAGGATTACAAATGTGTTGCTGGTCACAAAATAATCACAATTAATTAGCTACAGTTATTGTTGAATCTTTGACAATAAATAAAATCAATTATGCAGCATATAGCAATGATGCAATTCAATAAAATAATAATAGGAGCAATAGACAATTGAATCAGATGTGATAAATATATGCTGTATCAATAATTACAATATTTTAGCTATGGGGCAAGGCAAAACGCAGATTATCAAGGTGTTTATTGATTACATATATTAACAATTTCTCAGATCTGTGGATAGAGCACTCATAACTGATTGAAAGTGAAAAGTGGCTCAAGATATATAATGGAAGTTGTTAGAGGAGGCATATATTATGAGGTATACTGAGATTAGAAATCCTAGTATCCTACTAATATTATAAATGTGAATGTTTGTAAGGATGTATACATGAATGTATTTTTTTCCGCATAAACTACTGAATAGCTCTGAATGAAATTTGGCACAGGGATAGATTACAGTCTGGAATAACTCAATTCACTAATAATATAATTCTTTTTAAAAATAAACTTTTAGGCATTAAAAGGCGCGGTCGGAAATCAGGTGTTCGTTTATGCCAATATTTCTTGCCCTCGTCGTAATCGTCAGATGGCAGTCGTCAAGCTTTGTCGGAGGCCTTCAGGCGGCTTAAAAGATTCGGATATTTGGGTTGAATCAATCTGCATGGGAGTTGCTGTACCTTTTCTGAGACGAGAAGAGATGATGAGTGTTTATCAGAGGCTTGATGTCTCACGGGTTGAGGTCATATATAATGAGCATAAGGTCTTCCTCACAACAATTAAGTTTCAAGTTAAGGTTTTAAAAAAGTCAGACCATATTTGGATTTAGAACAAAAATCAGTTTAGCGTCATGGCGGCGTGCCACATGAAATCGTATATAAAGGTTGCCAGGTCAAGGACAGAGTTGGCGTCGCTTTTCACAAAGTCGCGTCTCTCGATATTGTATCTATGGCGATATGGCTAACTACATCGCTCCAGTTTGTCCCAGACCTATTAGCTAAGATTTGCAAACAGCGAGCAAACAGCAAACGATCAGTAACAACAGCGCATCCCTATGTTAAATACAAATCGTATTACATATGTTATCCCTTGTTCTCTCGCTGATTGATAGGTGCTATACACTAGCGCCATTACAAGTACTATTATCGCTGAAACGTGCAAATTTGGTATCTAAGAGCAATTATCGCAAAATTTTCGTAATCGCTTTCCGTACGCAAGATACGTAATAGACCCACCGGAACTGTTTCTGAGCAGATATCTTGTGTATTAAATATCGAAGACTGACACAATGAATGGAACACTCATACGGCGCCGGTATTTAATTTAATTTATCATATGTTATTTGAAATTTAATTCGCTACTATTAAATTATGCATGTTGTATGCACCTATAATTGAGGTAGCACTAAATTTGAAATTAGGATTGAATTATAAGTATATGTAAGTGTTATACCTTTTTGGTGCATTATAAATAAACAGGATTCTCTAGTTTGCGAACACAACGAACATATACAAATAACACCCATTACTGTAAAACAAATATTTGGCTTCAACCCGTTAATGGCCCACTAAATCACGGGTCTCTCCTCATACTGAGGCATACATAGGCCTAAAGCATGGTCTACCTCTGTTCCAGTACGGATTGGTGGAGAGGTTTTTAGCCAACCCAAATGCCGAAAGGTGTTATGCCCGCCGAAGGCCTCTGACATGGCTTAACGAATGCTATCAGTTGATAAGAGCTTGCACCAACGGCTATGTGTTCTGCGAAGCATTGAAGCGCTCCAGGACTTATGGCCACCATTTCCCAACTTGACCCACTGTTTCTTAACGCTGCCGATCACTTACGATCAAAACGTGCCACTGGGCTGTGAATACTTCGCTTTAAATAGTCTACTGGAGATTATTATATAATCCAGGTTGATTATTTTCTAGCTTATGCTAGTCTGGTTGCTTTACGAATCGAGTTAGGCTTGTCTCTTGACATAAATCTTTGATAACCGGTATTTTTAGTTCTGCAAATAGTAAGCGATCTATCTGAAAAGGTCAGACAAAACTACCGATAAATGTGTGACACTTACAGGTTGTTACCCGCGTGGTCAATTTAAATAAACAAAATCCTATCATATAATCCCGTGAAATTCAGAACCACACGTCATACCGTTATTGCGCTCGTCAAGCCATCGATAGCGCTTTTTTCATTAAAGCGTGTATTCCCGTGGAAATTTGATATTTTTCCCCAAAAATACTAGCCTATGCCACTCTAGTTTTCTCCATACGAACAACTCATCCAACGAAACTCACCATACCAAAAGTCATATCGAACCGTTGCTTCGTATTGACGCGGTAGAAGGACAAACAAACCAGCATGTGTGTTTACATGCACACAGCATTTTAACATTCTTATGATTTTATCCCTGGCAGTCGAATAAGTAATTTGGTTCCATTAAATGCATACTATCGCGTATTGTTAATCATTGTAAGACAACTAAGTATAGATTGATATTACGTAGCATTAAGAACCTTAATTAATCACGTTAGTTAATATTAATATAACACGTATATTTTAGTATATAAGCTGTTTGTCTGCATCACAATAGATGAAGTATTAACTACTATTATTGTCTTGGAGGTTCTCTCCCCAAGACCGCCCTTGCTATAACTATGTCATTGACGCCCTCCATCGGCTCATCACCTCCTAACTCTAACACCACATGGCGACCATTTAAATTAACTCAAATTATACTTACAATATACTTGTCAGAAAGTACTGTATCAGATACAAGGTGTGTAGTGTCTTCTGTCAGGAATGTGTTGTAGAGACCACCCATCCATTCCACCTTTTTTTTTATATTTTCCTAGAAATGCATGGAACATCCATATATAACATAACATTCGATTTTATAATCAGAACAAGGGGAGCTAAAATAAAAACTAGTAACTGTTTTTATATTCGTGGATTCATATTACGTATTGATTTTCTTGAACTGCATTTACCACAATTTCTATCACTTCAGTTAGTTTCGGGTCTAACTCAATCAAACAGGTTAATGTTATGTTATATTATTGTTTTAAATTGTTCATATTCGTTAACATCGCAATGTTGTTGTAACTTATGTTTTGTGTTATTTTTTACATTTTATACACCTGTGTCGTTGATCTCCCACTGCCCAAAGATTGACTGGCAGAGAATGCTTTTAGCATTAAGTCCGCCTTTTGATATTACATTTGTGTATGGTTCAATAAAGCTTAAATAAATAAATGTATGGATTGAAATATCGAACAAAATCTATACTAATAATACAGAGACTAAAGATACAGATATAGATACTCTTTTTCTTCCTGTTTCTAAGTCACCCTCCTCACCATTCTTCTTCTGTCACCCCTCCTGAAGCAGTATGTTGTTGGAGTGATTGAGGTTAGTTAGTGACGTTATTGATTCCTTATTGATTCCGGTTATTTCAGCAATGTACAGCTTCTTACTTTGTCTTCCCCGCGCATGCAGATCTATTATTTCTTTCCTGGCAATCTACGCGTTAGTCACACCACAGTATGTTGTTGTTAATGTCCATGGGGAGCAGTAATCACTTACCATAAGGTGAGTAGTCTTTTGTCTTGCTTGTCTGCTAGCTTAAAGAATAAAGTACTCTTTTTGTTTGTAACAATTAAACTCAAAAACTAATGGGCCAATTCTCGAAATACTACATAATCCCTGAGTAACATAAACTATATTTGCGGCGAGGCAGGTGGCACTGAGGTGAGAACAGGGGCAAACACATCTATGAACAGGCTGTCAAGCTCAAACAGGAGTTGTGCAAGGGCTGCCTATGCAGGTTTAAAAATAAGTCTCCACCCCTACAAAGCAAAACGGACAGTCAGTAGTTTGCATAAATTGTGTATATTTATCTTAATCCTCCAAAATTTCATTATCTATTGAGATCTATGCTTATAAGCTTACATAATATTTCAGTAAAAGCAGGAATTTAGTCAATTAACTTGGCTTCAGTTCTAAATAGCTCAGTACTGAGCCCGTGGAGGCTGCAGCCAGTGCAGATTTGTGAATGTATCTCAGAACTCGTAAAAGGTACTAATCATGTCTAGCCAAATGCTTCTATTACCTTCTGCTGCTTAGATATTCCACTAGCTGTGATCACCAAGCCTCTCATAGCTATTGTGTACACCGGCTCCGGGCCTGAAGGTATTGACGTGCCTTCTGTCAGGCAACAGGATAAACATCTTGGACCCACCAGCCTAAGAAGAAGAATATTTGTGTAATAAACACATTTTATACTATTATATATTCGATAATTTTAATTTTTTTTTATACCTTGAGCCTACAAACGAGCAGAAGGGTCACATACCTTAAGTGATCACCACCACCCATGGCCATTAGCAATACCAGGGGCATCTCCAACCTGTTCCCGGCCAAGAAGGAAGTGATAGACCCGCTTCTTGAAGGACTCCATGTCATAGCTTTGAGGGAACACCGATGCAGGAAGTTAGTTCCATAACTTACACGTCCATGGTAGGAAGTGACGTGTAAATCCAACAGTAGTCGAACGCCAGATGTCCAGGTGGTGTTGGTGGAACCTGGTCTATGGGCGGTGGTCATCTCTTAACATAAGCGAAAATTGTATAGTTAAGTACATAAAATAATTGTAATAAGTGACGGATGAAATTAATAAAGTTAAGTATTAAATTAGAAAAAATAAACTATCAACACACACCTACACACACACGTACACACACATACACACACTCACACACACACTCATACACACACAGAGACACACACGTAACATACACACGTAACGTTTTGCTGTTACAAATATATTATATTTATTTTAATTACAGGGAGACTCCGGAGGCCCATTGGTGTGTAAAGGTACTGGTGACCCTAATGAAGGAAATAGAGGAATATTGGTGGGAATAGTGAGTGGCCACGCTTACGGCGTGTGTTCGTTCTTCACCAGAGTATCATCTTTCTACAAATATATCGAAAGAAACAAATCGTGCAATAAGAATATTTTATGTCTACATCTGACTATCATGTTTTATTTATTAAATTGGAAATTTTTACTATTTTGACTTGGTTTTCATTTCTTTAAATGTTTCAAATTGTAATTAGTTTGGTCGCTTTATCATCTAGGCGTCGTGGCCCATTAAAATTGATAATTTCATGATTTCTGGCCGTTTTATGAAGTGGTTCTATTTCATGCCAGCTGTTGACCATATCGTTTATACGTCAAAGTTTGGTGATATGTCAATCCACATTAATTAACATATCATTTACTCTGACGGGAGGAAAGAGTTCAGCAAGGCATAGATTGTCTATTTTATCGGTAACAATTGCGAAATAATCGTTACTTGGAATTCTACTAATAGAAATAGAAAAATTTCATGAAATAGTCAAATATATCATAAAGTGAATTTTAAGAATCTCCTTTTATGAAGTCCGAATATAATATTATTAGGTAATAATAATATATAACGGCCACAGATAGATAAAAAAACTTCTTGTCCACGTCACTACCTTTAACGTCAAAACAGATATTAATAACATAAAAATGATTACATTTACTTTATATTTTCTACATTTACTCGGTATCACACTTTCGTATTCCTCTAACGTGAGTAATTCTCGCAATGTAAGTGGCAATCCGAAGATCTATAACGGTTTCGCAGCAAAACTTGGAGATGTTCCATATCAGGTGTGTAGTTCATTACCTTTCGTACTACGAAGTAAGGACATTTCACTAGCCTGCTAGTCTCATGGTTAGTAACCTGACTGCCAAACCGGAGATCGTGTGTTCGATTCCAAATGACAAACTTTTCTGTGATGAGCTGGAATGTTTGTTCTGTGTGTCTGGGTGTAGAATTATCTATATTTGTATGTATTTACAATATACATGTGTATGTCTATCAGTTGTCTGATCACTATATTATAAGCTAACGGTAAGTTTGGGGTCAGATGGTCGAGTGTCAGTTGTTTTAAGATATTATTATAATGATTATGATATAAAATTTCCAGCATCAGTATACATGTTCTAGTATAATGTAGGTGTCTTCAAGGCAAATTGGAATAACTTCTCCTACGTAAGAGTGCTTTACCACGCGAGGCTACATCGCCACTTACAATCCGGTGGAATTGTAGCCTAGAAATAAATTTAGATTAGAAAAAATATATTGAAGGTATCATTCAAAAGACAAGGAAGAAAGAAATATACTTCCTTTTGCGGCGGTGTTATCGTTGCCCCATCCAAAGTTCTATCTGCAGCGCACTGTTTTACAGAAAACAAGTATCCAATGTTTAGCAAACTATGTGGTGTTGGGTAAATAGAGTTATCTTTTTAATTATTTTTTTAGTTGTTAATTAGTATATGCAACCTTATATTAATAAAACACCCACAATCTTTCGACGTACCTTAACAAAACCTTAATAACGCTTGACAAACTTAATTGAATTAACTACGCGTCCAAGAACCAAACAGCTGACTCAGGTCGCGTTTAACGACCTCCTTATCTGCCAATGTCCGATAGTTTTAATATTCGTTCTAATTTGGTAACGTTACTTTAATAGGATGGGTAAAGTACTTTCCAAACTATAGTTTGTGTTTCAAATGTTTTCGTATATTTAAATGGTTTTTGGAGTATGTTTTAATTTGTGTTATTTGTCCTTGTGTGTGACTGTTAAAAATAACATACATTTTATGACACAACAGGTCAGTAGAAACAAAAAATTTAACTTATATAATTGCCGTTGCTGGTCAGCTCGCGATCGTGGCATCTTTCCCACCTTCCGACAGTGTGGAACATGGTCAGTGGAGGCGCTTGACTGAAGTAAAATACCCTACCGGATATTCTTTTCCAGATCTGGATATAGCCATACTGGTATGTGTTATTTTTATATACAAGATAGGAATTATACTTCTTCTTTCTTTCCTAATTTATTATTTCTTCCTTCCATTCTTCTTCTGCCACCCGTTCCGGTGAAGCGTGTTTGTGGGTTCCGTTGGTGTCTAGCCAAAAGTTCAAGATCACATAACCCAAACATGCTCTATGTTAAAAGCGTAGATCCAGTTTGAGGCAATCGATCGTCCGCAGGATGACGTTACAAATTATACGACCTAGTTCGTGCCACGAATGTGTACAGTATTAGAAACTCCCTTTATTTTATTGGCGATTACATGATGGTAACTGGTCACTCTGGCCCATGCAAGTCTTAAATACCAAAGGCATCACTTGCATGTTGTCGCCCAAGAAAGAACAACTGGTTCTCAAGCCCCTAGCCGGAACACGAGTCATTCGGAGGCAGACTCGAGCAGGAGGGTGGTAGCTAGCTAGACGGGCTTCACGAAACTATTCAATACACACACATTAATACTATGACATTTTCAGTTTTTACAGACTCCATTCGAATTCAACAACTATGTGAATGCGATACCATACGCGAGCAAGTTTGTAGACTACTACGGAAAATGCCTAGCTTCTGGATATGGTCGCACTTCTCTCGTTGTATGTGAAAATACAATAATATCGTAGATATCCTTAGTTGAACTACTGAATTCCTCTTTGTTGGTCTAGTAAGAATGAATAGGCCCACGAGGTCAACGGTTGTACATATTGTCACAAAATAAGTCACAAAGAATGTGGGAGAAGACGCTGATACCCGAAAAACATTTTCCAACTAACTTTCGAATCAGAGATTTCAAAGTATTTATTAATGTTATTATTTACGCCTAAGTATATGTTAGAAACAATTGTATTTATTTTAACGATAAAGTAGATGTTCAGAATTACAAGTTTTGATTCATATTTTTCATTTTGAATATAATTAATAGTTTCAGTTGAATTACTTGCAAACGTCACAGACGACACAACCACGGCATTTAAAAGATCGTATGTGCTTTTTGACAGAATCAACTCGTAATTGACATTACAATTTTGTCATGTCATTGACAAATTTATAGCGTTTTATTCTTGGAGTATAGAGCTGAGTACAGATGACAATTTATACGTAAATGGGGGAAAAGTTGAACAAGTGTCCAACCTTTATCAGTTCAAAAATCCTTCGAAATGGCGCCGACGACGTAGCTGGAGTAAAGAATAAGAAAGTAGCAGTTGTAGACGGGGTGAAGTGTGCTAAGTTTGAAAATTTAATACTTTTTATCTAGAATTTCGTTGTGCCAGTTGTTATCAAATTTAAAAAAATGTAGAAAAATTATGGGCAGGATTTGTATTGTAAAAAGTTGTCTGAGTGGGTGTAAATTGAAAAGCAAAAACGGTGGCGCCTCCTTAATTTAATAGCTTGGAACGGATAGTTGCTGATCAATACGCAGAGATGATAGATGTTACGTCTATCCTCCAAAGAATGATCACAAACCAGCCCTTTGTGACTTTACTTAAGTTTTGATCTTTCGTAAATACGTGAATTCTTTTTTTTGTATTTTTTTCCAAAACTTCTCAAGAGTTATATAATTATATTATATTATGAGTAATATTACTAGCCGTACCCGCTACTTCTTCCGCGTTTGAATTTAAACTTTTTATATATATTTCTTCCTTGCGTGTGTATGTCACTGATTCATTGGAATAACAGTGGCGCCGTCTGTCTAAAATTGGTTGTACCAACTCAGAAACCTTCGTGGGCTCATGCACAACAACTTTGCTAAAGACCATGACATGATCAAATGCGTAGTTTAGGATTCTATAAAGGACATGTAGACAAACATTCATTTTTATATATATAGATATATATTAGAGTTCCGTAAAAAGTGTATCAACTGCATCTAAAGCTGCAACTTAAACTGTCATATGTTTAAAGATACTTGATATGTGACTACTATAGCAAAAACAAATCAAAACAAAATAAAAATTAAAGGTAGTCAATATTGGTGGTACGGAACCTGCAAGTCTAACTCGCACTTGGCGATTTTTTAATTGTGTATATTTTCATACAGACCCGTGGAGACAAGTTACTGCTTGCTCATTTAACCCTGCTTTCTTTGAGGCAATGCAATCGGTTGCGAACCAAACAAACGCGTCACATGGTATGCACTTCCTGTCAACTCACAGATACCGGTAAGGTAAGGAGATCTTTATTTCACGAGCACGGACTCTTCAAACCTGGGGAGATACCCAGTAGTAGTAGACATGCGTCCGATTCGTTCTGCTACCTTACGCGACAATTTCTCTGTCGATCCATGACGAGCCATCCGGCTATGAACACTTACGAGTACGTAATAGGGCTTAAAGTACGAAATCTGCGTTTTATATTAATAGTTAATCTAAATGGATATTTCACATCCTACATATGAACTTCTTCTTTTAAAAATTATGCAAGATTAAATTTTCGACCTTTAATTCTTTTTGTTATTCGGCTGAGATGGGATAAATGGATGCTTCGAAAATCCGATTTTTTTTTTTTAACATGAGTTCCGTCGCGGAAATAATGCCTCAGAAACGGTTCGCACTATCAATATCGCATTCGGAAAGGGAACGGCTAATGAAAGCACTGTGCGTTTTTGGTTTAAACGCTTTCGTTATGGGAATTTCAACTTTAAGAATGAACTACGTGAATGCCCGCTCACACAGGTGAATAACACTGGACTGAAGTAGATAGTGGAAGCCCACCCGAGTCAAACTATCCGGGAATTAGCAAAGCTTACCAATAAAAAGGTAATGGTAACTGTTTGGTGGTCAAGCAATAATAGCAGTTGTTTAGTGTGCTGAACTTCGGTATAGTTGCTCCACGATAACACAAGATGAATAAAACACACTGCACGAGAAACGTTTGCAACTCTACAGGAACTGCAGCTAGAAACCGTAAGTCATCCTCGGTACGCACCAGACCTTGCTGCAACGAACTATCAAGTTTTCGGTTATTTGGACTATTTTCTACGTGGTAAAAATTTCTATCTCAAAGGCATAAATGATCTTCCGATTAACTGGCAGCAATGTATAGATAGTAATGGTAAATATATTGATTAAATAAATAATTACAATAAAGAAAAAAACCGAGTTTTAATATTGCACTAAAATCGGCGATTTCATAACCCCTAACCTTTTCCTCAAATTTCTTAACTAGGGGTTAAGTATATATGTAATTATTTATTCATGGTCAGCTGTATTGTACTGTGAGACAATTATAATTAGAATTTTTGTCTAAACATAATCGAAACAAGTCGCTTGTACAGATTGTAAAATAATACTTCTTGTCTGATAATAAATTTCGTTCCTAACATGTGTGTACTAATGTGTAGAGTAATTATAAATCATTGGGATATGTAGTGATTAAAACACACTCAAAAAAAAAACGATTACACGCACATACACATATCGCACACGTGCGTAAAGTAATGCTTTGTTGCTACAAATATAGTATAATTTCTATAATTACAGGGAGACTCCGGAGGCCCATTGGTGTGTAAAGGTACTGGTGACCCTAATGAAGGAAATAGAGGAATATTGGTGGGAATAGTGAGTGGCCACGCTCCCGGCAAATTTTCGTTCTTCACCAGAGTGTCATCTTTCTACGACTATATTGAAAGAAACAAATCGTGCAATAAGAATATTTTATGTCTACATCTGATTGTTCTGTTTAATTTATTACATTGGAAGTTTTTACTATTTTGACTTGGTTTTATTTTTTTAAATATTCAATTGTTTTTTGGCAAAGGAGAAATCTCCCGTCAGGCAAGGTGGAGAGTGGGGAGCGGCCGTACTCCGACTATTCATGTTCGGAACTTATACAATATATGCCTACGATACAGAAAACTCGGATAGCGTGATTCAGGTTTCCGTGACGTCACCGTGTGACGTATGTGCGATGTCGCCACAGTTTTTTATTTAATTAGTACACACACAATTACAAAGAAGTTAAGTACTAGGGACTACTTATTCCATAAAGGAATCTCTTCCAGCAAACCCGTAGAGAGGTGAATTTCATCCTCATTTCAATTTGGTCGTTTTGAATAGTTATATGTATGATGTAGAAGATTCTCAAGATTCTCATTTTGAATCAAAAAAGGAAATCTTCATCATGGAACATTAGATAATAACTAAGTAAAAAATAACGCTTTTCACTCGTACTGCACCGACCAAAAAATATAGTGGTACTACACTATAACTGCCTTCGCTTCGCTTCGGCATAGCTAGTGGCCGCTGACTGAATGAAACGCGCCCACAAACTAAGTAGGGATACGACGCGCCTCCCTTCCGTGATTGTGACATAACTTCTCAAAACAAGCAAAGGCTGAATGTATTCTGAAAAATATATTGAATGGGTCATTTGGCAGGCCGGCCACAGAGTAAAGAATTAAAAAATCTTCTGGATACACGTCACTACCATTTACGTCAGAAAATAATTTTTAAGTCATTTTTTAAACACAGGTTTTATTAACGTATTAATGATTACGTATACTTTGTATTTTCTATATTTATTCAGTATTACACTTTCGTATACATTCAACGAGAGTAATACTCGTAATAAAGGTATCAGGCCGAGGGTCTATAACGGTTTCGCAGCAAAACTTGGAGATGTTCCATATCAGGTGTGTAAATCATGTCTTATATTATCTTATTTTTGATGTCGAAGGGGAAACCTTCAAAAGGTACCTGGTGCCGTGGGAGCTTTGAAGGTTATGTGGAACCTTGTAAAGTTATGTGGGATTTATACCGCACTAAAACCCAGCCGGTGGCCTTCCGAAGACTCCGTCATCTCCAAAGGAACGCAACCGAAGTCCTCCGCGCACGATGTCCCATACGGGCCCACCTCTGGGTACGTGTATACAGGCAGGTGATACCGTAGCTCGTATTCTGATCCCGAGACTACAGGAACATCCTCTCTTTAGACTAGACTACCTCTGCCGCGACACGATAGATTGCCTGTTAAGACGGTTAAGATCGTCGATCGTTGTTAAAACGGTTAAGGAACGATTAAGATCGTTGTTGGGGCCTAGGTAACTTGTTTGCGGCTTCTTTTTGAAAGACTAAAAGGATGTTCGAAGCTCCCTTTGTTTTTCTGGCTTTCCCATTTAAGATACTTCGTATTGTTTTTAAGTTTTAGTTGTTTTAGTTATTTGTTAAGTCACTAATGTCAGATTGACTGAGAATGCTAGTTACAATGAGTATTTCATGCATAGAATTTTAATATGACACATATCATGAAGGCTCGCCAATGATCCGGGGCTGGCACATGTCTCTGTATTAAGTTAAGTAAACAAACGTAAACACATTGAGATGCCTGCGACCAAAAACTTCTTTAGTCAAATTACATTGTCAGAAATCCGTGAAATCTGCAAAGCCATAGCAGCGTAGTGGAATATTAGCATGTACGAGTAAACTTACGTGAAAACAGACCCGAGCCTGAAAGCAAAGAAGTTTTAGATTCCAAAATTATGAAAATTAGATATAGCATTAGAAAATCTCCACGCATTGACACGTTTTCCTCATTTATTGCGTGTACCACGAAGTACAGAAATAAATTTCCCACTTAAGTATACATGTTCGAGTATGGCCACGTGGAATGACTTCTTCGATGTTTGTGTGCTTTGCCACCCATTACTATATAACTACTTACCATCAGCTGGGATTCAAGTCAAGCAATAAATTTTAATAAAAAAAAAATTAAAGGTATCATTCAAAAGCCAACGAAGAGGCAATTATACCTCCTTTTGCGGCGGTGTTATCGTTGCCCCATCCAAACTTCTATCTGCAGCGCACTGTTTCACAAAAAAAAAGGATCAAATGTGTGGCAATATATGTAGTGGGTAAATAGAGATATCTTTTAAATTTTTTACCGTGTTAAGGCCTATATTTTAATATTAAGATCATATTTTCCTTTCTTTTACTTTTTATGCTCAAGTTTTTAATATTACTAATTTCGTATAGCCCGATTATATGTTTTAATGTTATATTTATACTTATATAGCATTCAATGTCCTCATCTAAGCTTACATAATGTTTATACCGCCATCGTTGGTTTCTGCTTTCGCCCAAA
>DWKC01000012.1:0-21748 GCA_018249195.1 Racta chiria
TTCTGCAACACAGTGCAGACTAAAGCAGAGGGCAGGGATTTCTTAATATACTTGTATGTGTACCTTTAGTAAATAAAGTTATTATTATTATTATAATAGGAATTGTGCAGCTTCGTCCATCCTATTCTTATCATGATAAACAAGACAAGCGGAAGATTGAGAAAAACAAAGACAATGAAGAGGTGGATGAAGAGGAACCGGAAGCACAGCAAGTATGTTATTTCACTTAACTTTTTTTTTATCATTTACTTCGCTGTTTTTACCACTCTGTTAAATTTATGAAACTGGTAACTTTTAAAACCTGTTCTACATTTGGTCTTAAACCTTTTTTTTTTAAATCGTGGAATCACGCATTATCTAGCTCAATACCTATATATATTTAAGTAGGAATTTATAGTTTTCCATTGATGTATGGATAAGGTAGGTCACTTAGTGTCTGCATCTGAAACAATTGTGATTGAATATTTAAAATAAACATTTCATTATTAGTATAGATAGATCAAATTGTTAATCATAATTTTCTTTGCAGATTACAGTGAAATTCGCCAGGCAGGAGACTGAAGTGGCTAAGAAGGCGAGGGAGAAGTCATTTGAGACAATGTCGCAACGGATTTCTGAAGAACCCTGGTATGATGCAATGTGGAAACATTCAGAGAGTGATCATGCTGAGGTATGTCTTTAAACGTTTGGCAGAAATGAAGTTACAAGATTAATATGTCTTGAAAAGGGATCTTGATTTCAGTGCCTTTAAGAACTTAAATTATTTGGCATCATACATATAATAAATCTGTAACTGATTGCTGTCTGTACAGGGAAGATATATGGAAGAAACTTATAGGGGGAGTTTGTAGTAAGGAATAGAACCCACAACTACCATTTTTAGAATTTTTGCCTGTTTCTCTAAGCTTTTGTTTGCGCTATTCTCAGAAACGGCTGATCCGATTTGAATGCGGTTTTCACTGATGTATTTATATTTAATTTGATTAAATATTACGAAAAATATATGACATATTAAAGAATTCCGTCTATACAAATTCGGCGAGAACGGGGACGCGGGCACAGCTAGTTATACAATAATTGTGCTATAATTTGGCTGCTGGTTACCCTAACGGTAAGCAATTACCGTCGTTTATGGACGAATATTCCAACACGTTTCTGATCAATTAAAAAGCAGTGAACCCAAATATGGCTCTTCACCTTTCTTCTAATAATCATTTAACAATAAATATTGGGTACAAATTGTTATATGAAATTTTTTGACTGTGTTTTATTAGTTGGAGCGTCTTAAGCTCTTCAGTGCAAATACATCGGACGGGTCAGCGCTGACGCTGCGTCCGAAGGAGTACGTCCGTGCTTTGGTGCCGGCTCATGAAGAAGAAGAAATGGTTCCGGAGAAGAAGGTTTCGTTGCAGGACCAGATTAAGGAGCTTTTGCTCAATGGTGAGACTTATTTGTTGTGTATGACATCTTCATATATATTCTTCTTAACATATTCATCATCATCTCAACCAACAACTGCTAAGTAAGTTTTAAGAGTTTTATAAGAGTGGCCAAGAATCCTTTGCCAGAACATGGGTTCCTTCCAGGTAAATTCTTCATCACTGGCTTCAACCCAATGGCCTACTGCCGAGCACTTGTATCTCCTCGTAATTGAGGAGGCACAGTGCATAATCCACAACATTATAGTGCACATTAGTTTGTAGCTAAATCTAGTTGCGGAAGTTTTTAAGCCGATCCGAGGCATGTGACCTGGCTTTACTGTTGTGTTCAGTAGTTGCTATCGAACAATAACAGCTGGCATTTATTGCTTTATGTGCCCTCCGAAGCACGAAGGCGCTCTTGTCATTTTTGCCACTAGCGCACGCAACTTACTATTTTATGATTTTCATCACTACTCACTAATAATTAATACACATAATAATTTATTTTGTACCATACAAAAAATACGATATAATGGCGGATTGTGACCTTTCCGACTCCCGCGCATCTCGATAACAATAGAAAGTTATTGTGTATCGCATCTTATGATGCCCCGCGGAGTTATGTATGAATTAAGTAATAATAATTTATAACATTTGTCGGTAGCAAAATTGCTGACGTTCAATGAGATCCGGTCGCTGCTGAAGGTGCCGGAGTCGGGCGCGGGCGAGTCGTCGTTGCTGACGGCGTTGAGCGGCGCCGCGTGCTGCGTGCGCGGGCTGTGGACAGCGCGCTCGAACGCCGCGCCGCACCGCGCGCCTCACGCCGCCGCGCGTGACCACGTGGTATGTTCACGGTCAGAAATGGGTGGAATTCAGAAGTGGGATAGGCTTTGTATAGTGAAAATATTTATTTCGTTTACTTATTACTTAAATAAATAATAGAAATAATAAATATATTTGGAAATATCTGGGTCAGTGACAGCAAAAGCTGTTTTCCTTTGCAAAATGGACTGATCAAGTGAAAAACTCATTGTGCTTCAAATTTTAAACGATTGTAAGCGACGCGCTGGACAGAAACCTGAAAAGGCAAATCATTCGTGCCACACGAAACCCTGATATTAGCATCCACAATCCTTAGTCACGAGGGACCGACCGGAGATAGAATGCATTTACCTTAATCTAATTTTAAGTTATACAAAGTGCGTGCTTAATGCCTTAGAGGAAGAAAACGCAAGGTATTTTTATTTGATTATATTTTACTAACTGACCCGGCAAACGTTGTTCTGCCCTATAAATGATCAACTGTTATTTGTGATCCCACAAGAATAAACACGTTATGCGGGTTAAAACGTATCCTAAGAGTACAGAGGTTACTAGTACAATCTACAAATATGCTCAATATCATTTAATCAGTCCAGTGGTTTCAGAGTGCCGTACTAATTTTAATTTAAATTAATTTATTCCGCGGAAATATAAAGCCGTTTCCCGGGATAAAAATTTGCCTATATGTTGCCGAGGACTAAAAAAGTTTCGTCAAAATCCATCCAGTAGTTCAAATCCATCCAGTTTTTGTGTTAAAACAAGTTGGTTATGATTATAAAATGAATTTCAAGAACATGTATTAAGTGTATGTATACAGTGTTGAGTGAGTTTCAATTTTAATTCCTTCAACTTTAGCTCATAATATTTTGGCTGACAAAAGCATGTTATGATCTTTTAAGCTTTTCAGATAAAAACCAAGTATTATTTCTATTTTCAGTTGTACCTCTTCACCCAACATACATACATTGACCGGCGCAAGGTGACTGCTGCTGTACGGTTGCCTCCACAAGAGGTCCTGGAGATTATCCAGTCGGTAGCTAAATACAATTCAAACACTGGCTGGGAACTTCTCGTCCCACCAGACACAGCATTTGAGGAGAAGTATCCAGAAATCATCCAACGACAGAACCTATACTGGGAGGCCAGACAACGGTTGTTCAACGAGTCACTCATGGGTGACAGCATGCCTAAACGACAACGAAAGAAGTCTCAACGGGATTCTATAGGTTCAGATTCCATGATGAGCCCAAAAGCGAGGTGTAATAGTGTTAGTGAAGAAGATGGTGATAGAAAAAGACCTAAGAACAAATCTACCACCGGTAGTGGAAAACGGACTCGAAATAGCAGTGTTAGTAATGTGTCGGATAAATGATATATGTGTGTAGTAGCTAGGTTATCAAATTGTAGTGCGTTAATTGTAGTGCGTTAAGTTTGTGCTTGTACCATGGGATATTAGAGCTATCGGCTGTTGTGGTAAGTCTAAATCTATTATGGTACTGATATTTGATCAGGGGTTCTTGAGTGAAAATTATGTAATAAAAAAAATGATTTTTATACTTGTACTAATATAAATTTAGTCAACAAAAATGTCCTTAGATCTCAAGGATAATAATAAAGAAAGTACCTGTTAGACCTAGTTTTGCCCCAGTGTAATAACACCGCCACTCAGCGTCAATTTAATATAACTAAGAAGATTATATAGATGGATGGATATGCATAGGTGTTACCACGTATTTTTCAAATTCTGTCAAAACTACACGAAAATGAACACTTGATTAATCGATTCTGTGATTTAAAACACCCCCGTTTGCAATGTATTGCAGTACAAAAAACATTAATTTATCATATAAATGCCTGTCCCACACGGGAATCGATCTCGAGACCCATCACCTCACTGGCAGAGTTACTAAGCTATAGGGCTATTCAAACTAAATACAACAAGTGCTTGTATAAGATAGGCAGCTTTAGGTTCCTACAGTTCAGACTTTGTTTTGCTTTTGCTGTGTTAGAATAAATGTTTGTTTTTAATTTCAAGTATAAAAAATAGTTTTGTTTTTACAGATAAGCTCCCAGCTTTCATATCCTGTGGTTTCATTCTAACCTCTGTTACTATAAGAAGTATAATGTATTTAAAAGAACTGAGGGTATTATATGTTAACCCCTTGTTATAAATGGAATAGATAAGTTTCCTGGTCACCGGGATTGACAACTTTTATAACTTTTTTATGAGTCAGTATTGTTCTAAATATGAATTTTAGCAGGAATCATAATAGTTACTAATTTACAAGTTTAATAAAAAAACTCACGACAGATTTATGTAAAAGTAATGACCAATAATGTATTGATTTCCCTTTCATATAAAAAACACCAATTAAAAAAAATATATCTTAAAAGAATATTTTTTTTAAAGTACATTTTAAATATAATTATTTCATATAAAAAGTATTGTTATTGTTATATAAAATAAAGTTTAGGTAATTTTCAGGCAAATGTAGAGATCTGCTGCTTTTGTCCAATATATATACACACTGCGCAATATACCTTTAGAAAAAAGTAATAAAATAAAATTTTAATGTCAACTTGTTTAATGCAGTCTGATCAGTCTGGCAACTAACAAACATTAAAATTTGTCAATATAAGTACATCCTGTTTCTGTTCGTGCATTTAATTTAATTGAACTTGCGCAGTAGATGTGGAATATTTTACAATCGCTTACCAGTTTCTGTTTAATAATATCTTTGCGTCATGGAGAATTTTCTTTGCTCATTCGTGGCGAATAGTGTCTTATGAAAGTTGATAGTGGAAAAAAGCGTAAAAAAATTATAAATCTTAGTAAATTGTCCCTAAATATAGAACGATAAATGTTCTTGATACTTGCTTTTTTCTTGAATAAGCAAATTTAATTATATCGATTAAAATACGTATTTACATTATAGAACATTACAAGAATTTAAAATTTGTTTATTCTACGAAACTTAATCATAATCTGATTCCTAAAATTCAGTATCATCACAATAATTGATCATAAGTTTGCCAACGCTAGGTTGAGCAATTTAATAAAATTATGTTGTCTTTGAGTTATGAAATAATAGGCCGATTGATATTCAGACTTTGATAGATTGAACGAGTACACAGAGGCACATCTAGCAGACAGCAGGTATTTGTGTACTGAACTGTCTGCTGCCTTTCAGTGTACCTTTATCTGTGAATTGTACGCATTTATTCTATTAAAATCTTAACATCAATTGGCCTATTCTTTCATAACCCATTTTAACATATATCAATCATATTAAAGTATCAAAACCAAGTGGGAATACCATCAGTGCTCTCAAAGCCCGTCTAACGAGACATAGTTTTCTATTGCTAATGAGATGCTTAGAGGGTCTCAGAATGTTGCCAACATTGAAAATCACTGCTTCACCTTTCATTAAACATTTATTTCTTTATTAAATATGTACACAAAATGACATTGTTAATTACTTTGTTTACATTAAGTGTTTTAACTGTATAAAATTAGTTTTTCACCTTATGTCTAAATCCGAAATCGTTATGAGTGTTTTTTTATTTAATTTTGTGAAAAACCCTCTTAAAAGGTTCTGGTATCAAACAAGTTTTTCCTTATCAATACTCCAAGCTATTAAGGTTTTATTACGAGCGTATATTCTTTTGGATATTATATTATATTGTATTGTATTTTGCTAGCGATGATGAAATTTGAAAAGAAAATATAAAGAGCCAAAAAATAAAGTCACATCACACATGCACTCTATACAAATATGCATCAATGCACTATTTCATGGCAGCTTAAAATACTGTGCTACGAAATGCTGGAATAATATCCATTCACCTTTACGTAACCTTAAGACAATAAGCAGTTTCAGGGTTGCTTATAAATCACGCCTACTAAGTTTGCAACAGTCGAAATAGTTGCTACACACATTCACACACACACACACACACACACACGTACAGGCGTACACACATTCACACTAAACCACACACACACTGCAGGCTTGCAATATAATGTTAAAATGTTAAACTCATAGATAGATACATAATAGAATTATATATCATAACGGGTCGCCCCGCAAACCAGCGGCTGTTGGCTTGCCATAGTCATTTTGCTGAGTGCGTCCCATTTTGTCAGCGCAAGAAATTGGTAAACGTAATTTTGTCTTATTATTAAATTTCTGTTGGGATTTTCTCTTTTGTGCTGATGAAATAAACTTATTTTCTTTCTTTCTATCACAAAAGTGTAATAAGAATGGCATTTACAATACCATTTGATTACCATTTGATTAAATTTATTTTTTCATCATCCCTATCAAGATATTCACAGTCTAAGAATTTTTGTTCTGATTGTTTGCAGTTTGTTGAAGTTATTATTTGGAGAAAATAACTGTTTGTTCGTGTTTAACAAATTATGTGCATAATAAATCATTTCTTACTGAAGTGTATTCTTGATAAACTTGGTGGTTAATCAAATATTAATAATTAATAAAATCAGAGTATAAACAGTAGTATCACAGACCATTTTCCAACGGAGTATTACTTATAAAATTGTTACAGTAAATGGAGTTATTAAATGTTTATTGTTAGATATATGCCAATAGATTAAGACAAAATGCGATACAATGAACAATCTGTTACTTAATATTTTTATTATAAAGTTATTTAATGTGGATCCATAGATTACTGTCACTGGATTTTTAAATATAAATATTTGTTGCTACTAAAGTGCCGTAGTTCCAAGGTACGTATCCTTGGACTAGAAGACTGTTGTGCAGAATTCAGTCTGCCTTCAGTCGTCAGTAGGATTGGAAACTAGCTTGGGTGTTCCCCTCCTCCCAACCTCATCCCTCGAGTCTTGGCCTACCTCAACAAGGAAATAGGGCAATACATTTTGATAGCACCCCATTTTAAATAATATCCGAGTATATGATACGACTGTACAGTGTTCGCGGTTACATTGACCTTTAAAATAAGGTATGACTTACCTATATCTGATACAGTGAAGCTTAGTCAAATATCACTTCTAATTGTTCATGGACACGTGAAGGAAAATAATTGTGCGTTATTTTTAAACTTTATGGTGTTGCCTAAACATCGTTATTGCCAACTAAATAGACTAAAATATTATTTTTCGACGATACTTTAAATATGGACTATTTTTCCCAAATTTTTGGTTGTTATTCTCATATTTCCTTTCCAATTTCACTTAAATTCTCCTGAGAAACTGACTCCATCTCATCTTCGTCTCATCAGCCACTGGCTGCGGCCCTAGGCCCGCTATCATCCAGTGGTCGCGTTCGTGTGCTGAAGAAGGGACGCACTTGGCGTAATACTTATCGACATCACTAATCGCCTTATATTTACTTTCCTCTAAGTGGATGAAAGCCGCTGTATCCGCTTCAAATTCCTTCGTGGGCACTTCCTCCACAAACCCCGTCTCTCCGTCGGTAGTGAAAGATTCCTTCCATAATGGGTTGTTTGTTTAGGGTGTATCTTTCTTTGCTGTAAAATGACCTTTTGAACGTTCCTTCTCGAATTTGTTGCCTCTTAAAATTAGGCTTCCTCTTCGGCTGTGCTGATGTAGATCTAGGGTTTGCTGGTCATTGGTTTCCATTTTGTGAGCTTGTCTTACGACACGCAAAGTATCAGTCTAAGCTTCGCCCAAAACATCAGTGAAACCGCATTCTAATCGGATCAGCCTTTTCTGAGATAAACGCGAACAAGGGCACAGAGAAACAGATAAACATACAAACAGATAAAGATTCTAAATGGTTGATTTGAGTTCTAATCCTTACTATAAAACCCCCCACCTAAAAGTTTCTTCCATATATCTTCCATGTACAGAGCGATTAGCTACAGATTTATTATATGTATGATGATTTGACTGACATCATATACGTAGGTTGTAAATGTTTACTAAAATGTTATGCTCCAAAATTGCTTCTAGCTTTAAACGATTATAACGTAAGTGAAAATAAAGCGTTATGAAATCTAATGTGTACACGATAGTATGAATTATATTAGGTTCCTAATTTTGAATCAATTCCGTTGCGGTTGTCGGTTGTTGGCTTACGTGTCAATATTTTATCTATCCACAACTTTCAAGTCAATCATTGTAACATAGTAAGGGTTACAGATATAGATGCATGTTACAAAAAAACCGTTATAAGACTTATTTGGTTATTATTGGATAGATATCTATTGCTGAAAATATTAATGTATGTTTTGTATCGGTATCATGTAATGTGCAAGACTCATATTATACTACACACCACATACGCACAATATTTTGCGAGTACGATTGTGACAGATGTGACAATTTACTTTACTGTCACTTATGTCATCCTGTCAATGAGTTTCTTCGCGCCATTTACAGTATGAGCGTGACCACGATTCATGTACAGTTAAAATATCAAGTTACATTATAGTGCGTACCCGCATCATGATAAATACCACGGATCACAGAAATAAGTGGATATGGCATGTGGGCGTGGCTGGGCTACCAACTGTAGGAGCAGTTACTCATATCACTTAGGTTTTACGTCTCAGTGCTTACATGTCAGTGCGACACGTCGGTTGTCATTGCGTGAAGTAAAAATTTCGTAAACATGCCTTACATCATTTCACAATATAAAAATCATTGCGGAACACGTAATTTGTCTAATACATTATGCAGTATTACATCTATTTTCAAATTATACATATACAAAACTGAAAATGTAGCGCAAGATAATAATTTACGTTCCAAAAGTTTCTTAGTCACTTCGTAATAAAGTTATTTTTAAATTGGCACTGATTAGAGTTATTTTCTAGAAAAATCTTTGCTATTCAAACAGGGATGGGGTGCTAGTTTATTGATAACGAAAATGTTCTTTTATTTTAAAGTATTTTAATAATATATAAGACTAAACCACACTGATAACATAAAATAAGTAATTTAATCATACAAAGAAAAAGATAAAGATGAATCGGGTTTTAGATGTTTATTCTCATTAAGAATTGACAAATTCACTTAACATGAGACCAACAATATTTTAAATAAAGCAACGGGAAATTAGAATAGCGTACATAATATTCGAACATTTTATACATCTATCCACATAATTCACAATATCGGCTCAGGCGTAGATGTCATAGATTTGCGTCAAAAGAATATTTGTTTCTTTTATTGTAAATTTTTATTAGATTTCTAAATACTCTTAGAGGAACGAAAATTGGCTTAATGTTACTACCTGCTATATTTAGTAATATTCGAAGCACTTTTCTGAAAAAGAGTTCTGAAATAACACTATCGTACAGTCGATAACACTGAACATATAATTGAAGTTTACACAAAAATGTTTCAATATTTTTAATAATAATTTTGCACAGAGGGTATATTAAATCCATCTGGGTTTGAGTAGCGGAACTAATTCAATAAACGTGTAAGTCAATATTAATCTTATTGTGGGTGGATATCAAAAGTACAAAATTATGAATTGCATGCTATGTTAAGTTATTCTATCTAGCGGGCAATAGAACCATTTCAAAATTATAATGTTTCTAATTGACTAACGCCAAAATAGTAGTAGAATTAACAAATTAAATATATAGGTATTACGATTCATTTTCAAATTTAAATATCGCTATTTCAATGTATTTGATTGGTAAAACTAATAGCTATTTGAATGGTAAAACTAAGAACCAATAAGCACCGAAGTTTCGAAGTGGTTATCAATATAATTATTCATTTACTTGTGTTAATTTGGCTAGTCCGGTTCCCATACTAATTGACACAAATGCTGTTTTCACTTCTCTCTGTATTCCGTGCTTCAACCCATTAAAGTTCACATGTCCAATGTCCATTAAATTCCCTCTAATAGAAAGGGCTATGTAATAAGTTGTGCGATATATAAATAGTCAATTGAAGCCTATACTTGGAACATATACCAATGTCTAAAATACGTTCGAATAACATTGTTCTCAATGTTTCCAGGTACCTACTTGTTAAAGTGTATATTATAATTTTTCCTGTTCAGTGTAAGAGATGCTTCATGCCGTACACGAGGGCTAAGCCGGTGTCGGCGAGCGAATCTTCGGAGCCATCAGACGAAGCATCGAAATTGGAGATATATCTCCAAAGACAGCTCGAAGAAGATGTGGCCAGGTACTATAACAATACAACGGATGAAACTATAATTACATATTATACCTATAAAGAATCAATATTGTCGTTGTACGCTAAAATGTTTGGAACTGGAACTATCTAAATATAATAAAATGTTTTACATCGGTAAAAACTGTCCAGTAGAATACTTTGAGTTAGTCGACTGGCTTACTTATTAAAATTTTTAAGTATTTTAAATGGGTTCCATTCTGTCTTGATGATTCGATGTCGATTTTCGTATTATTGTTACTGTGAATGTCTGAAGCGCAGTGTACTTTAGTTCTTAACGTGTATAAATAAAAATAATTTTAATAAAATGTACATGCGACAATGACAAGGTTTATTGCGGCCAGCCTGTATTACGTTGAGGCCATAATAATTTCATAATATTTGTCTTCGAGGGATCCAATAATAATAATAATAATATTGCATGAATCAACAATACTATCAGACATTCACTGACAGTAACAATAATAAGACGATTCACATAATATATATTTAGCCAATCCCGTGAATTCATAAAGTCGTTAAAGCAAGTTATTGACAAATCGTATTATTTGACGGTTCGTTAAACCTGTGTTCGTACCTACAAACGCTCGTATTCCTATTATGTAGTAGTTATTTCAAGAATTCCGTAACATGTGGTCAGTGGTCATTAGAATTTATTAAAATCTCAAAAAATAAATATGACCTATTTCATATCACGATCCGGAAAAATAAATAGTGAACCAGCACTTATTTATATTTGTGCCCATTTTCGGATTAAATCGAAAGTGCAAGTAGACAATACCTTATCATAATTGATGAAATATTTATTTACTAATCTTTGATATTATCGAATAATGTTTGAAATTAATTTAATATATATTTTTCTATTTTCTTGTAATTTTGATGTGGATTCCAGGGAATTTGATGATTGGAATTGCAATATTAGTTCAGTATGAGTCAACCCTTGAAGAAAAATCAATATTATTAATCAGTAAATAAGTAATATAGGTAAAGAACAAAATACACAGATATTTATCTGTTACTGATGTAACTAACAAGTATCTACTTTACTAACTTCTTTCATTCTTGTTTTTACTAATAATACTAACCAGGATATACTTATATTGTTTTCTTTTTACTGGTAGCCATTAAAAAAACATCGACATTTTCATTAGTTTTTATAAAATAGGCCGGTAGTTACTTGAAACCTCATTATGCTTCCTATTAAGTTTACATATTCTTAGCCATAAATGCTTTTTTATGATGTGGCTATGCAAGCGACACATTTAATCTTTATGCCCATATTACGTTTTGGGTCAGTTAAGCGCAGGATTTGCACTTCGTATATTGTACACCAGGTGGTACATTCCGCAACAATCCCGTCAAAATTCTATATTGATATTTCTACCAAATTTACTCACCATGTCATGACCAAATTTAGTAGAGGTGCATTGCATAAGGCGATTGGAAAAAAGTATCCTTTAATAATGATTTCACCGCTCGGCATAATCTGTAACGATGTTTGACTGTTTGTTACGATTTTCTGTGTTATCTACTGAGTCATTTGGTAAACACTGAAGAAAAATAACACAACATTAGGATTGGGTGAAATTCTAACTCTTAGATGAAAATAGTTAATTACGTAGTTACAGTCCGTTTTAATATAAGCGTGTTAAAGATGTCATTTGCTCACGCAGAATATATATTATTGACCTAGTCACCAGGGTAGGTATACCCGACATTTAAATGAAAAAAACACCTCATTTATTCGTGAAGAAGCAGTAGCTACTGTTTAAAATATTGTTCACTGTTTTTTTACCGTTTGGTCAGCATATACCTACATCAATTATGTAGATCTAGTATTGTTATGTTTTTCGAAGCAAAGAACAAAATAGGCAGGTTACAAGCAATAAATTTGTATTAGCATTTTCTATGTATACTATATATGTAGATAAATATCATCTTTCATTGCTAACCGTGGCATACTTACAGCATGTTTCTAAATATGGTTCAATTCTTTAAAAAAATCAAATTGATAAATAGCTGTAATATAATCTTAATATCCAATGTTGTCTTTGCAGGATATTCGATGAATCTATATATACAGATCTTGAAGTTGTGTGCGGAAAATTAAAAATACTGACACATACTTGTATTTTGAAAGCACGAACAAGCCAGTTTTATCGTAAATTAAAAGCAATCTTGCATGTAAACATTGGTCGCGACACTTTCGACGAAATATACTCATTCATAAGGTAAAATTTACTTAAGTTATTTTCCTCGGTTTGTGACTTTACGGACAAGCCCGCACCGCCGCTGAGTACAAAGAGAGCATCCGTGGTAGCGCACACGCGTTCGTAACGGTTCGTTGGCAAAGGATAAATCATATTGTACTTTTATTAGATTTTAATACTGCTTTGCACCTCAAGATCGACACAGACACAAACAGACCATTAGAAAAACATCGATACGGTGCGGGGCCGTTGGCCGTCGTCCGTCCGTAGAATCACGCACCGTACAAATCTAGCATTAGAAATGAGTAAACGAGAAATTATTTGGTAAAAAAAGTCGTCTAATCTAATTAAGCTTTTACTATTTGCAGTGACGCATATACTGAATGTGACATAAGAAACCAGGAAAGCGAAATTATAACATATTTGGAAAATAATTTACATATATTTAAATCCAATCAACCTGCGTCTTTTAAATCTAAGGAAGAAGTTGAATCGATTGCTACTCCCAAATTTACCAATTTACAAAAATATAAATCTAACCCACTTCTAATTTTTAAATCAAAACAAGAAGAAGTTGAATCAGACTTATTGCTAGCTGCCAAATTTGTAAATTTACATAAAGGTAAATCAACTTCAGCTTACAAATCAAAAGATGAAAAAGTTGATTCCGATGTATTCTTAACCCCTAAGTGTATAAGCCCTTACTCAGAAACAAGATATAGTAAGAGTGCCATACTTAGCCCAAGCACAGAATTAACTAGAGAATATTATGCGTTAGTACCTATAGAAGGAAACCTCTTGGACCTAGAATTAAATGAACAAGATGCGTTGTCAAATGCTTTTCAGTCTATTATAAAAACACAAGACACTAGTACACCAAGAATTTCTCCACGAAGTAAACCAACTTCGTTATCTCTTTCTTCTAGTCATATTCCCAAAACAGTAAAACATTCCAACAGTTGTGATAATATACACAAATTTAATTTTGGTGACGAAATTTTAAGTTCTTATAGTAACGACAAAAACGCAGAATTAGTGTCTAGTCAAAAGATTAAAACAAATCACATTGCTGAATTAAGAAAAACAGAAAAAAACTCACTCAAAAAATTAAATCATTGCGCAAGCGGACTCGATACAGTAATAGATCCTACTTATTCTCCAGACAGTCTTATTGCGGACGATCCAAGCTCTTCATCAGATTATTTATCAGCTGCTTATGCAGGTTCTCCAGGGTTAGGATCTTCTAGTTGTTTTTTCCCATTAAATGTTGAAGATAATACTACCAAAATGGAAAACATTTTTACGTCATCTGATTCAGGATTAGAAAACACGGGCATGTTGGAAAGTTTGAACAGTCACAAAGATGTAACAATAGCAGATATCTCTTTGACAGAGAGTACTTTGCACGAATTGACAGCTGATGAGAATCAATCTCATGAATCAACTTCTAGTTCTGACAAGCATCACCTAAATAGATTTAAAGTCAGGACATCACGTTCTGACACATCGCCTCTAAGTGGCAATTCTTCAGAAAAGAGTGGTAGTGGCTTAAGTCAATCACCTAATAAAATAAAAGACGTAGTAAAATCTTCAAAGGAAGAAAAACAGAGGCAAAACGAGGAAATTGTTATCATGGAATCATCATCTGTATCTTCAGAAACAGGATCGTGGGAGTCAGTTTTTCCACCGAGATTGGCTGAAAAAGAAGTATGTGAAATGTTTATTAACGTTGAACGACAGTTTTCACGTAGTGATCAGATTACTGTACCTCAAACCATAAGCTCTCACGATAATGTAATTGAACGTGATAACGTAACTGAAACAATTGCTCATCCTGATGTAATAGAACAGGTTAACACAAATATACTTGAATCATCACCACACAAATCTTCGGCATGTTTTATTGATGCCGCGAGTTTGGCTGATGAAGACGATGGTGGGATTGAAGTAACAGTTAATAAAGCAGTATTACCGAAACTTGTTCCAGCAAACGTAATTCCTATACCCAGTAAGCCAGTACCTTGTTCTATGGTAAATAAACCTGACATAAGTCCTAATGATTGGTCAGAGAGTAACGAAAATGATGATTCTTTGGAACAAGCTGATAATAAAGACCAAGATTCGGTACAAAGAGATCTATCGCCTACAATATTTGAGATGACTCCGATAACAGAAGATTCACTTAGCACGAATCTATTTGAAAAACCGGCAACTGCCGCAGACACTTCTCGGGTTGAACAAGAGATAAATGATTCGAAAAGTTATGTAAGTCACAAAGACAGTAGCACATTTTCTTCGAGTTCGGTTTTTGTGACTACAACTCCATATAATTCAATTATGTCCTTAAAAACTTCTTCAGTTAAACAATATGAATCTGAAGAAAGCGAAAATGACACGCTTATGAGCAACCCAGACAATCAACCAAAACTAAGACAAAGCAGATGTAATGAATCTTCTCCTATTGTGTCTGGGGGTGCGTCTGTTGACGTATCAAGAAAATCTCCAATCAATAATTGTAGAAAATCACCAAAGACATCCATTAGCTCTGCCTGGGTAGTTGACATGTCTTTTAGTCAAAAAGATTTACACACTAAAAAACCAACCGATAAAGTATGTGAATCTTTAAAACAAGAATCACAATACGATAGCTCTGAGTGCAATAAAAGTCGAGGATCTGTGGATTCAGATGGTAGTGAAAAATCTGCTCATAAATTTTATATAGATTTATCTAGTCTACCTGATCCTTTACCCAAAAATAACGATACCATCACTGTTGTAGAAAAGAAGAATATGTTTTCTATGTATATTGATTTAGGTGAAAAGCCAACTGTAAAGGGCATGCCTTCAAGATTATCTTCGTCACTTAACAACACCAAAAAACAGACAAATAACGATAGTAAGTGTACTGTTAGTTTGCCAAAAGTAACCAAAGCTCCTTTAAGTGAATGTATCATCCCCACTTTTCCTAAAATTTTCGATCAAAACGATACCACAAGTAACTTTGAAACCTACGAGTCATTGTGTAATGATCCAAATATAAGTATTTCGGAAATAATCGCTATATCAACCGATGTCCCAAAAGCACAAACAAAAGGCAGAGATGTGGGAAATCGAGATTCCGGAAACGAAAAAAGGACTAAGACCTCACATTCTGTAAATGGTGACAATAACTTTTCGATTGCAACGAACGTGATACATGAAGAATCTTCAAATGATCTTTTTGTGAAATTATCTGATCTAGATAAACCAGTTTATAAATCAGATTTACCAGTACTAATCCATGAACAGAAAGTAGGATTGAATGCTAGAATGACTAGGTCAATTCCGGAGAATAATTGGGGAGAACAAACTCATGCCGTATCATCCAGATCAATTGAAGTGATAAGTTCATTTCACTCTGAAAATGCATTAAGTTTAAATAGACTATTTCCTCATTTGAAAAATGAGTTCAGTAAAAGTATGCCTGGTTCTCTGTCTGGAAGAACCCGCTCTCCTATTAGACAAGGCCTCTCATCCAGCCCGGGTGAATTTGAAGAGCAGGTGTCAGATGTGTCCGAAATGAGCAGTGTTCAAAGCAGTATTTGCCGTTCGGTTGTTGGTAAGATTAATTTATTTTATGCTTTCCTCATTTTATTCCTACTATATTTTGATTTTGCGACATATATTTTTATATGGTATTTTTCTTTCAGAAAATAGCACAACTGAAACCAGTCAAACATCAAGTTTAATAGGTAATTGTCAATCGCGCCTCGGACAAGATTTATTGCGAATGTTTTTAGAAGAAATTGCACCTGATGTTATAGTCGAAGTTTCTGGGAAGCGCATAAAAGCGCATAAGTGTATTCTGTCTTCAAGGTAATTAATGAGGAATAGTAATAATTCGTAATAGTGTGCATTGGTTATTTTAGCTTTGACAATAATTCTAATATATGTTTTTGTAATTTTCAGATGCCAGTATTTTGCTGGAATTCTTAGCGGTGGATGGGTTGAAAGTGCGGGAAATGTTATAGTTATGCCACCGTATGTATAAGATAATGAGTTATTATTTGAATCACAAATTACAAATGTGATTAATATTTATTTTTTACAGGTTTTCCTTCAATGTGGTGCATTTTGCTCTTTGTCATATTTATTCGGGAGTTTCAACTATTCCTGATTCGGTGAGTATTGTGGAGTTGGCAACTATTGCTGACATGTTGGGTTTAGAGGGACTTAAAGAAGCCATCATGTTTACGCTCAAAGCAAAATACTGTCATCATTTTCATAGGGTGAGTGTGATATGATTTATACAATATTGCATAAGCATCTACGAATACAACATATTATTAAATATAAATTGTTGTTTTTTCAGCCTTGTCAAGTCTGTACAGCGGGAGTGTTAGAATGTTTTCCACTTTCGTCCGTATATGGACTCGATGATCTTTATCGTAAATGCCTCAGATGGATTACGAAATATTTCTCAAAAGTTTGGCCTACTAAAGCTTTCGCTACGTTACCTAAAGAATTGTTAGATAAATGTTATCAAGAACACATCGTAAATTTGTCTATAGAAAATATAATAGAGACGGTTTACGGTTGCGGAGTGACTGGTGTGTACAATTTTATCATACATGTATAGTTTTGTATATCATACTCTAAAATTATTTATTATTATTTGTTTTATCAAATAGTGGCATCGCTGCAAAATACCAGGTGGGCTGAAAGTGTTGCTCGTATGTGTCGACGGTTAGTGAATGCTGCTGCACATTACGCTGCTCCGCGATTAGTAGCTGTCCTACGTGCTGTGGGCACCATGCCTCCTGATGCGCCGCACGCGGCCAAACAAGCTCTTGATGACTGCCTCGCCGCAGCGATTGAGTGGGCACCACCTGATGAAACGTGCAGAGCTTACGCATTCCTCTCAAACTTAGTTAAAGAAATGCGCACCCAGCATTACTACAAACCCGACTTGATACATAATGGCGCTGCAAATACGAAAGCATCGCCTCAACATAACTTACTGTTATTACACTCCTCAAGCTGGCGTTTGCAATGTGAAGGAGCTCTCGTTCGCGCTGCACCTCGCGTTGTCGGTACACAAGCATTTAAGGACTTGCCTTCAGATCTACGTAAACGTTTGCGAGAACTCGGGTGCATAATGTACGGAGCTCAGGCTCTCGCTATTAATTCGTCGCCATTCCAAGACAGAAAATGTCGATCAACCTATGCTACTAAGGTGAGCGTACCTCACACCACCTCTACGAGTCAAAGCTTGGATATGGAACATGTTCGTGCTTCTTTTGTGCCTTACAAACCTAAGCCGGCTACTCAAATAGGATCGACTGACAAAATAAAAAGCAATTGTGAATTACGTGACATGAAAAAGGCGGTTAAATTAAATCCTCCTAAGGTAAGGACAACAAAAGCTCAAGAGGAACGTGCCAAGTATAATCAGACAAAAACTAACCAATCTCAAGAACGAGTGGTGAAAAATAAAACACCAATACGTACGAATCTCTTTGAAAATACCAAACCTAGGTATTTGGAGCCCCGTCCGTGTAAAGAGGCTGCTAAAAAAGCCACTCCAAAGAAACACTTTCTTTCATCAAGCGAGTCTTCTCGTAATTCCAGTCCAGTACTGGCGCGTAACATAAGAACTAGTCGAACTAAGACTAAAGCTCAAGCAATGTCTCAAGACAGTCTGGCCACAACCTCACGTCCGCGTACTGCTGAACCCTCCACCGATTCGCTTAGTGAATCTCAGACGAGCAACAAATACGGGACGTACACTAAGGCGAAGCATACCTGCAAAGGATCAGTAGAATGTAAGTAATACTACTGCTACACACTTACAATATGTCACAAAGACAATTGAATATCAACCGAGTTTCGCGCGAATCTTAATCGTCCGTAATTTTGTAGAATCGGCCCCCTGTTTGTGTAAAATAGCTGTTCGGTTCTTTATTTACATATACTTTATATTTTTGTACTTTAGTATGTATAAACATTTAAGATTTTAAGATTTTCTTTTCAAATATTATCGTCTACCTCATCACTGTTTTCTTTATTATTTCATAAATTCAGTTTCTTACTTTTACAGCTGTCAAATCGCCTAAATTTCAAAATGCGACATTGGCGTCGGCTCTCAATAACAAAGTCAAAACAAAGATTCCGGTTTATTCTAGTCATTGCACAAAATCTGGCAACAGTAACTCAGAAATAAAGGAACATAACAATCACAAAAGATTATCTATGGCAAACAAAACGACAACCATTTCACTAAACTCAAAGACAAAAACAGAAAGGAAAGTCCCTGGTTCACTTATGAACGCTACAAAATCAAGCTCAGCGAAAATGGTGCCTAAGATAGTAAAAGATTCACAACCGGTAAAGACGTCTACGAAACAATCCAGACATAAACACACTAATAAACACGAGGAGCAAGAGAGGCCCCCAGATATACCAGTAATGGGGCGTTCCGGCACTTTTTTGAAGGATGAACCCATGTTTGGAGATAAAACTACTGAGATTGACGTAGGCCCATAATAACTAAGTGAAATTAGATTATTAAATTGATGATTATTTTAAAAAATAAAATATGTGGCTTAAAATAGCCACAGGATGTTATCTGGTATTGGTACAATGTTTATAAAACTAAGACTAATAACCAAATTTTGTAGTAGTGAGCTGCCATCAAAGGTTTTTACGTTTTTAATAGTAGTAAATGGGCCTAAAACTATTGGTGAGATTGAAAGTGCAAGGGGCCGGTTCTGCTAATTTGCAAATGTTTCAATTGGGTCTCAATTAGATCTCAGCAGAATAGTTAGACACATTTAGTATTCTGTTAATTTATGGCGTACCAATTCTTTGCCAACGAATTGTCTCTCGATATTCCACTTAATGCAAGCCTGCATGGTTTATGACGTTTGGTTGACATTGCTTAATTGAAATAATTTCTTGTTTTCTCTTCTAGTTTTGATTTGCAATTTGGTGAGTTACAGAAAATACAAAATTGAACTAGACATTTAAAATCAAGTTACATTTCTATTGAGATAATATTAAACTTTCAAATGAATAGGCAATTTGTCACAATGAATAATGAAACTGAAAGTCAGTTGTCTTACTTGAATCGTAATATTTGTCTTTTAGCAGAATCATCCCCTGCTTATTTACCATTGTTTTTAAAACAGAAGTTTGAAATAATTGTATTAATATCTTATTATTTATCAATATTATACAATTCTAAGCAGCTAATTATGAATAAAAATAGCTTTGACCTCAGTGTTATGCATTTAAGTGATATATATAATACGTACTTACATGCAGAGTGAGTCTCGATAAAGTACACATAAGAAAATTGAAGGCTAGGCGTATTTTTATCGACAATGATCATAATAAAGCATTTAATTTTCGAATTAGAAATTGACGTTAATTATCGTTATAACTTTTATAACAAGTGGCCTATATTCAAATAAAATAGCTATTTAAATAATTAAAATAGCAATATTCAATATCTGAGTACATAACTTATAACAAAAAAAAACTTTGTATTTTGTGTATTGCAAAAGACTTTATCGTTAATTTTCTGTTAATTTCAAACCCTTAAAAACCTTTTTGGCGATAAAGGGTAGACTATGTTCTAGTCTACCTTTGTATCAAATTTCATCAAAATCTGTTCAGTGGTTTAGGCGTCAAGACAGACAGACAGTTACTTTCACAGTTATAATATTGATAGGGTTTAATGAGGATAATCCAAATGTCATATTACTTAATTACCATTTAGTACACAATTATAATTATTTGTTACGTCAGTTCCTTATTTGATAACATTTTATTGAATAAAAAGAGCATTTTAAAAAATTTTCTTTAATAATATAATCATATGATAATATGATTTTTCATATATTAGTATGTCGTTATTTCTAGTTTCTTGTGTGCGCTTGATAACTCACCCTGCATATGGTAAATCCAAAACTTTTTGGCTTAATAATGTTGGATTTAGCACAAGAGCGAACTGCGAAATCCAATTGCGATGAATTTTGTCGAAAACCTTGTAACCTATTGTAGCAATTAGTTATTTCATGTCAGCGAAGTAGATTGTAGGTATATTATTATTAACATCACTTTAATGTATTTATCTACCCATGTTTTTTAATTACGTACGTGCTATACAGATTTCATCACAGTTTTATTTATATTATTGCCTTATCATGCATATTGTATGTAATGTAATGCAATGGGTGTCCATCCTAACAATTGCTATAATCTTCTAGTCCATTTTTATTTCTCTATATTATATTATTATTTTTGTTCTGTATTTTGTAATTTTTGTTCGTTATTTTCTTTTTTAATTACGCCAACTTCAACTTTATGCCAATTTTTTGTGTACTATATAAAATCCCTGGATGATAGCGAACCTTTTCTGATGCCGGATTCCCACGGTGAGTGACATGGCGGATCGATCAAACCGCACTGACGCTCTGTTGGAAGAGTAGTAAGAGTGGCAGTGTTAGAGACAAGCATATCAATTCACTGATATTCTTTGATATTGTATTGCTAATAAATATTTCCACAATAGACTTAATTACAGTAATACATTATCTTTCACTTTGCATTTTGAAATGACAAAATTCCTTAGATATACAGGACCAGCATAGACTAACACGAACCGTGATCGTCCTACGTCAACGTTTTCGCAGAAACGCATACCGTGGGAAGCCAACAAATGGCAAATTAGATTTGTGCTTTTACTTTGCGTAATTATACATTGTTCAGTGTATAATGTGGATGTCTATATAATTAGATAATAATTAGCTATGTAATAATATTTACCTGTGCATGTATGATATTTTAAGCAAATATGGATGTATATTTAGCTGTACTTTTAAGTAGAAAGAAATATTGTTGATAGGTACTTGTTTAAATAATCACATTTAAAAAAATGTAATCTTGGATGTAAGAACATATTAAATGTTACTGTAAGATTTATTATCTTCATTAATCTAATTGATTCGTAATATTCTGTATAACTTCACAGTTTTTACTTAAGATATTTATTTTAGAATAATGAAGGTATTTGAAATTTATGATCTATATTTAATATGTTTTATGATTTTGCTTCTTATTGATAAATGATTATTGAAACT
>DWKC01000013.1:0-21647 GCA_018249195.1 Racta chiria
ATGTTGTAGGTCTCGAAAAAAGGCAAATGTTATGTTTAATGCTAACATTTTTATATCTACGAGTAAGTTATTTACATACCTTGTTGAATATAACTGAAGAACTACTCCAACACCAACTCACAAACCCTTAAAAGCAAAAATTCCGGTCGCGATAACATTTACATTGCCCCGTTTCGACATATGGCTGATAAGAAAGTTTTTTGACGTTACCTTTTTTTTTCTTTTGTTTCTTAATGCCTTGGATGCTCGACTTGTATTATTACGACAGACTATATATCCTAGAATCGAAAAAAAAATACAAACTAAACCATAAAATAATAGATGTAAGGTCTATTTACATTTTTCTGTGGCACGGGCGATGATGACCACTGGTCGCACGGGCAATGTAGGGTGGTGTCGCATGACGACTCCCAGTCGACACGGGCATTTTAGAGGGCCGTTTTTATGGCGACTCTGAGTCACCAGTGCACTTTCATGAATTATTTTGGGTGACCACTGGTCACCATGGGCAAGCGAGCGGAAGTATACAAAACACATTCGACTGTAGTAATCTACAAATATCAGTAGTATCTAGATAAACCAAGTGATTTCTTCTCTATAGAGCCACACAGGTCTGTATGATCCACTTCTAGGACTCTGCTGCTCGTACTCGTACTAGGAGAGAAAGAAGCCTAGTTTGTTTGCCTTCACAGAATACTACACAACTTGTTTTGCTTATATCCTACTTTTCTTGGTAAGTTACACATTTGACTGGGCCGTTTTTCTTTTTCTCAAGGTCATTAATATTAATATGACCTAATCGTCTGTGCCAAATGTTGCTCATAAAACATTTGACCTCATGGTCTGTGCAGCTGCCGCTAAAAGCTTCTTCGACTTTTCAATGCTTAATCTGTACACATCATTTTCCAACCTTGCTTCACCAAAACAACCTTTCTGAGAATTAGATATGTAACATCAATCTTTATTAAAGGATACTCTGTTACCATTTGCGATCATTCTGCTCACTGAAAGCAAATTCGTGGTGAGTTTTGTTTTGCACAAAACATTTTTAATTTCTACTTCATACGCGATTACTTTCACTTGCGTAGTAAGCCGAAGATCTCCTGAGCACAACACTGAAACTTTCGTGAGATCAGCGACAATAATTTCTTTAACTTTCGGTTCTTAAGATATGTTTGGCAACATGTTCTTGAACTGGTTCTGGAGTTCTTGGACTGGATTACTGTATATGGTGACGTTATTGCCTTCGATCAGTTTTCGCAAATGCTTGGTATACATGGCTAGTAATTCGCGATCGTATACACTATACCGTCTTTGTGTTTCACTCATTGACTTGGAGAAGAAGGCTATTGGTTTCCATGTATTTAGATTTTTCTGTTGTAGGACAGCGCCAAGGCTGCGATCAGATGCGTCGGTCAGTAGGCATAGTGGCGCGTTCGGTATCGGATGAGACAGACTTCGAGAATGCTTTGGCGGCATTTCTCAAAAACTTGTTCGGCTTCGGTTGTCCAGGTTATTGTTGTCTTGTCATTTTTCTTTGTGTTGTGCGAGTATTTATTCAGTTCGTATTGATGTTCCGTGGCAGGCATTCGCGATAAAAGTTTATTAAGCCGAGGGATCTTCGAAGTTCTTGGACGGTTTGTGGCTTTGGATAATCGATTCATGATTTGATGTGTTTTTCGGTAGGTCGTATGCCATCGCGTGACACCTCGTAGGCCAAAAATTCGATTTTCTTCTGTCCGAATTTGCATTTCTCTATTTTTAATGTGATTCCATATGATTGTGATTCAATATTGATTCAAACGTTAGTAGAATGGATTAGGAGATCATCGACGAAACAGAATAAGAGAGTCGTTGAGTTCCCGTAGTACTTGGTGCATAAATCTTTGAAACGTTTGGCCTGAGTTTCGTAGGCCAAACGTCATGCAATTGAATTCGAACACTCCGAAGGGTGTGATAATTGCAGTCTTCGGTGCGTCTTTTTGTTCCATCGGTATTTGAAAGTTGTCACGCCTTGAGGGCGTGAACAAAAAGATAAGAGAAATATATAAAGGTATAAAAGTAAAAAAAAAATATATATAGGGTATAACTAAATATAATACAAAAAAAGAATTATTAGCAAGTGGGTCGGCCAAGGTCATTGAACACCCCTCTGTCCCGAAATACCCCACTCTTCTCTCTCTCTCTCCCGTAGGCTCCCGCCTCGCGAGCAGCTGCCGACCGCGATCGCCACCGTCGTGTAGATGGTAGTAGCCGTAGGTAGGTAATCCTTCACAGAAGACGGATGCTGGTTCCAACTGGCCGTGTCTGCTATATTTAGCGGGTCCCAATGTAATGGGTACCGTGTTCCAAAGTATGGGAACGTGGATATTCACTTTAGTAAGATCAGCACTAATAATATTATTTAACGGAAAAATTGCACTAGGCGGCGCGTACGCGCTCTGGCTGCATAAAACAGAGTGCCCCCCGCGGCCGAACCGGTACAAGCCTACAGCTTCCCTATCACCGCACCGCCCGCGACCCGCACTCCCCGCGTCGTCATTTGCGGTTGGTCCGCGCGCGCCTACTTATTTCAAATAGAAGGAATGGTAGAAGAAATTTTAAAAGTGTTATGTTACAAAGTATGCCATCTTGACGTCGAGTTTCGTAAATATTCCTATCCACAACGTCAATTAACGCAAGGTATAGTACATACTATGCTTGTGCCTGAAACCAGACTGATTATTGGGTAAAATGGTGTTTAGGTCGAAATAGTATTTTAGCTGGTTACAAGCAACCTTTGATTGAAAAGTTGTAATACATTAATATTAACATTAGTTGTGATCAATTAACATGTCATATATAAAAAAATAACAAAATATCTGATTATATGTAATCATTATTGGCTATTCTTCGAAGCATACACCACTGAGAGCTGGCTTCTCCTCACAGCTTTACGTCTCAGGTTCGTTTTTGTTCTCAATTTCTTATTTCCGGCTCGAAGGACCATAAGATGTCGCGGGATACCTTTGATAATTAAAAGATATTTTTGTGTATAAAATTTATTGATTGATAACTTATGTAAATGTGTAAATGAAATGAGTGCACCCGATCGCCCGGTATAATGAATGGTTATGTACATCCAGTTAGATGAAAATGTGTTGTGCGTGTAAACAGCGCGGTCAGCAATGTGCGGTCAAAAACCCTACAGTGCACATTTTACGCCTCATGTAGTTTATTGTTTTTTTTTTGGAGCCAGCGCTTACGTTTTATCACGTTTTATCACGTTGAAATCATGCCTTGATTTCAACGTGATAAAACGTTGTATCACCGAAAGTGTTAACATCGAAATGGGTTACAGTAGCATTCACTTCTGTTTGTCTCATCTCATTGTCTCATCATGGAAAAATGTGACATACAGTCTTCAATCGTTTTTTTTACTCTAGATGTTTCTTTCGGCCCAGGACCTACAAAAACTATGTTGTGTGTTCTTCATCTATTTACTTGAGTTGTTTTTGACCACAATGTATTGTCAAATCCGGTATAAAAATCATTGCTTCTACCTGTGCAACTTGCCGATTTTCCATTGGTATCCTAAAAAAATTATTAATATTTTACGAAAACATACAAGTTCATTTTACTGTCTAAATTATAAAAATAAAGTAATTTTAAATGCTATAAATACTTACGTCTTTGGTCGTGCCGGTACAATTGTAGTCCACGAAGTTCACAAACCTCCCGGGGCACAACCGCGCGAGACCGCTGCTTGCGCAGCACTGAGCGCGTTTCTCGAACATTCATTTGAAAGTATCTGGCTGCGCAAAACGCTTACGCTTACCGATTTTGAGAAATCATCAATTTTCAGGAGTGGGCTACTTATGTAGCCCGAGCCATGAGACACTTGTTACTGAAGTAATCTCATATTCTCTTATTAGAATAGAAATTAGCGCAATAACTGAACAGATTTATGATCCTTTGGTAATAGGTTTGGGTGTCTTGAACCATACTTAAGTTCGGAGTGCGTGACTCTCCCTCCGACTCTGATTAATTCTTCCTGATCTAGGCATGTTCTTAATTTTTGAAGTGAAGCACCTACTGATTTTCCTTTCTGAAGTGAAATGAATTCTGAGCTGAATGAAATAGATTCTTGCTACCCAATATTTAGTAGCATTTCTTGTCTCTTCTAAAGATAAGATTTTATTATCATTTCTTTGATTCTGCGGTAACTGAATATTTCTTATGTATTTGAGTGCATAAGCCGTGACGTTTATAAGTCGACCAAATGAACTTACTCGTTCTAAGAGTGATAAGTCCCAACACTGAACTGAAGTGATGGTATGAATATTCTTCTTGAATCCTGGCATATTCTTTTCCATACTAATGACTGAATGAGGCCTATATTTTCCTGAATCTGATGAGTAGACTCGCCTCTTGAACTCTTGCCTGATGAGTTGCCACTGGTCCCATGTTGACATAACCAAAGCATGTGCCACGCAGCCGCTCCTGAAGGTAAAGATATTTTTGTACCATCAAAGACATAATTGAGGATATCTGTACCTAATATTAATTACACCTTTTGTGGTTTGCCCTTTATATTATCTGCTAACTGAATATTTTTATATTTGGGAATTGATAATAACTCTTGAGTATGACTGCTATGAAGGCAATTGTGATGTGAGTGACGTGCGCTTGCCGAAGCGCAAATCCTCGTACATTTCGTTCGCGATGCAGACCCTTTGACCGGTGTGTCTCGGTGGAACAGTATACGGAACAGGCTTAGAGGACGCGTTTCTTGGCGGTCCACTGATCATCGGCGGTGAAGTATGTGAAGACTGAGTAGTGAGAGACAGAACGGTCGACCTTCTGACTTAGAAGGTGGCTGACGGGGTTTATTACGAGTATATTGGCCCTGAGGGGCATGTGCTGACTGCTGACCGTGGCCCTTATTTGCCGAATCTTTGAAACATAACAGAGCGTTGTGACTCTCTGTGTTACAATACTTGCACCATCCCTTGTGGCTGCAAGCAGTGCCTGAGTGTTGCCTTAGGCATAACTGACGCAGCTGCTCCCTTGCAGCCCATATCCTTCTATTGTATGGATTTAATCAGAGGAAATCCACGCACTTGTACAATGTGTGATCTGAGTGACAATAGGAACAGCATTTCACTTGATCGTTGGTGTGAAGAGTTGACGTCACCGCACGCATTCTCGGACTCCTCACGCGTGGGCGTCATCCTGTCTCTGACGCACGGTGAGACGACTGACTCGGTGTCACCGTGGTCTGGAGACGGCACTGCTCGTCAGCAGTTCCATCAACTGATTGAAGGTCTGTAGTCCTTCCTGCGCCTTCCCGTACCGTTCCTCGTATATCTGACGAGTCCTGAAGGGTTGTTTTTTGATAACAATTAACACTAACAGGTACGACCACTGAAGAACTCGTAATGCTAATGTAGCGCCTGAACACTCTCATTGAGTGGGCCATAAAAGTCCCGTCTGAGGTGTAAGCAAATGCTTACACGGCTGGCAGACTGACTATGCGTTCCAGGTACGCGTCAGGCTCGCGAGTTGTCATACTTGCCCTGATCTACTGCCAGGCGCCTTGATAGTTGCTTGTGTCAATAGGCAGGTGCCTGAAGATCGACAGTGCCTCTCGCTGAGTGATGAGCGGAGACAGTAATGTTTCTCGGAGTCGGACAATGTTGGCCTGTTATCCACTAGACTAAGGAACAGGTCTCTAATACTGAGCCAGTCTATGGCAATACCACTGAATTGAATCAATTTAATTGTAGGCATCTATATTTGCAGCTGGTCTGAACTGGCAGGTGTCGTCATTGGGTGACAACGCTAACTGATCTAGGTTGACTGAATGGGTACTTACCTGAGTAAACTTATCTTTGATGGACTGGAGTTCCATCACCGTCTCCAGTTCAGTGAATTCCGCCTGATTCAACAACATAAGTGTCGTATAACTTCAGCAACTGGGGGAAATATAATTGATATTGCTGCTGTACAGGTAACGGTGTTATCAAGTTTACACTGATTAGTCACAACTGAACACTATTGAAGTTACAAAGGTGAATGGGTATTTTTACGACTGATAATCACGGTGACTGAAGTAAACGTAGTATTATCCGTTTGCCGTATTACGTATTTACGTAATGTAAAACTGAATATAATAATTTTAATAATTATAACTAAAAGCACTGAATAAACTTTCGTAAACAAACACAACACTCGCGAATTGTTTGTTATGACACGAAGCGAAGTGCCGCTGATGTGTAACGAAGTGACGCTTGTTGTCACTGTCTAGGATAGATGTGACGACTCGTACCAACCGTACGCTCAGGATGATGCAGTCGAATCGATGTATTACCGTTTAGGTTATGATTCTTTTGAACGATGCCGGCCGGCGTGCCGTTATACTGAATACTGAAATCTTGCTTCACTGATGCCTTTTCCACTGATGCAATCGTGCTGGTTTTCTCCCCTCACGGGCGACCAAAAATGAAGGCATATATTGTTCCCCTCATGGGCCACCAAGAAATGAAGGCCTCTTCGGCTCAGATGAACTGATGATTTGAGGACTGAAGTTGGTTCCACCTCATCGTCCAATGTTCGGACACCTTTCCGAATAATTGATGAGAAACGTTGCATGGGCCACCAAACGACGCTTCCGGCTCGACTGAAGTAAATGAAAACTGATGTTCTACTTGTACACTGAATTTAATACTTTGGATACAATCACTGATAATTGATACTGATTCACGGGAGCATGTCATAGCCGATATTAGAATTACACAAATCCACGCGTGCTTCGCGTACGAAATTTGACGTTGAAGATGGAAGAGAGTAAGATACTGACTAGGAAGAAAAAGCAAAGCTACCAAACTGATTAACAGAGTATTCATTTCTTATTATCATAGATTATGCATGACGTGCTACAGATTAGGTATGTGTTTTTGACCTGATACAATAATCCGTGTTACAATAATATATACAATATGTATACAATATATATACAATATGAAAACAGGGCGCTATTAGTGCCACGCAATTTATATAAACATACTTAATGCTTAATAGCTAGAAATGCGAAGATATCCTTTAGCATGCCGGCTAAATACTGCAAATTCTCGTAAATTAATGATAAATACGGAAATATTCCTTGTTGGACCGCAGATTCTTGCTGCAGAGCATCTTTTGAAAGCATATTAAAAGAATATGAGTTGAATGTCGCGTACAAAATGTCGCAAAATTGTGATAATTCTAGTTAAATTAAGTCTTCAACGGGACGGAAATGATGGGTAGCTACTAACCATTAAGACATTATACCGCAAGGTACATCACTACGTACTTACTCGCCACGAGAAAACCTACGTCCTGGTCTAAGTAAGAAAATAAATACACTAACCTGGTGTAGGAGGATATAATTCCTCAATACCTGAGGATCCCGCGGTTCTGAAAGGCCTCAAGGCATGCGGAGAAGTAGTGTAATACCACGATGCTGCCGTGGCCGACTAGTCTCGCTATCGGGATCGTAAAAAAATAATATACCCATAAGAAGCCATCAGGTCTGCTAAATCCACACCTCATTTAGCCTGGTTGTATTCCAAAATGATTTTAGGCGTTCTCACACGATTTCCGCGTTTTATGATCTCGACGAATCGCACAGAATGCTTTGTGGAAAAAACAAGAACATCGCGTTTGTCTTTCCATTTCAACACCGTGATTTAATCTTGACTTTCTTCAGCATAATAGTGGCCCCTCTTAAGTTTGGCGCTCATGACTTTTTTTTAGGAAGACCACTCCTGTTTTTCCTAACTGTCCCAATAAGATGAGTTTTCGACTAATTGTCTTCGCGCCAAATCAATACTGGTATCAATTATAGGTGTGCAATTATCAGTATATGGCAAGGAATTTCGACTAAGAGCATTAGCACGTTGAAGTTGAATACCTAGTAGATATTCATCTGTGAAGTCATAATCTTGTACAAGAAGCCACCACCTGGCTATCCGTAGAATAAGATCTCGTTTGGTTAAGGTGGTCTTCAACGGATTACAGTCAGTCACCACTTTGAACTGGATACGAAGCAAATAGACGCGGAAACGAATTAAATACGTTACGACCGCCGAGTTTCCAGCTCATACGAGTGGAGATGCTGCTCCTCGGGAGAAGTCTGTCGACTATAATATAATAGACAATAGGCAATAGCTTGATGGGGAGCGCCTTAATTTTCTTTTTTAAGCAATATTGCCCCTATTAATAACTGACTCGCGTCAGTATGCAGTTCTGTGGGGTGATTAGGGTTTTATAAACTAAGAACTGGTCTAGAAGGTACCTTTTTTTTTTGAGAGAATGCAGTAACTTGGTAAAGGATTAATTCTTTGTCTGATTTATAAACTCTGGGCGGTGTTCAATCAGTGATTGTCCCAACAGTAAGTCAGCGGGCAGATATACTGGTGGTACAACTAAAGCTGCCAACTTTATTTTTACATAAATTACCTTAACATGGATGTCAACTTTATTATCCGGGGTAATGGCACTGTTACCAAATCCTTTTAAATTCGGAAAATTTTTAGGATCTAATGTTAGTTGTAATGTTTTACAAGCAGAGTTATTGATAGGGGGCATTCGCTGCCAAAATCAACAACCTGTTAACATCCTATCGTTCACATTAACTAGTTTGTAATATTTTTGGTTGCTACCCACGACTTCATCAATATTTAAAACTTATTTTGGAGCTCTAGTATCTGAACTGTGGGTATTTAAATTATTATTGTTAATTCTACAGTTCACCTCTAAATGTCCATGCCGTTTGCACCTATTACATTTAATTATTTCCTTTGTACAATTTGCCACGGTGTGACCTATTTCCTTACAATTATAACAGGTTACTCTAAAAGGCGTTTTCACCATTTTGTATGAATCATTAGAACCCCGGACTTTATTATTTTGGTTTTCTAATGGTTTTCGCGAAATATTTAGATAATTATGATCTTTACTGTCGAATCTTTTGAAAACGGACGAATCATGTCTAAAACTATGCGATATATTACGAAAATAGTTAATTACTTGATCCGGATCATCATACTGTGCCCCTTCAATATACATTCGAACGTTATGATCGTAAACTCCTTGACTCAAACAGTCAACCGCATGGCGACCAGTTATTTGACATATATTTATCAGCATCATTTTGTGGTAAAAATATTCGATTAAAGTTTCGTTGCGTCTACTGCTTCGATTTAACATTTCACCTAATAGATCTGCGTAATTTTGGCCAGGTGGAAAGGATTTCAACAATTTTTGTTGCCATTCTGACCAAGTAAATTTGACACTAGTAAGCCCGTCATACCATTTCTTTGCCAAACCGGCTAGTTTTGGTAGAGCGAAAAAAATTATTTGCCGTTCCGACCACCCGTATATTTTAGCAGATTTGTTAATTTTTGAAATCCAATCTTGTATGGTTTGATTTTTAACCGCAGGGTTAAATTCTGTAATAACATTTTGTGAGCCTTGCACGTGCGTCGAACTATTTCCTCGAGAGCTATTTGAACCTTGTAAGGCCGTGATTAATTTCCCTAAAATATTTTCATTTTGTGAAGGTAACGGTCTAGATCGAGAACGTCGATTTGAAGACATTGAGTGAGATCGTTGGCGTGAATATGACCGATACTTCGAAGATCGGCGACGCCTCGTAGATCGACAAGACCTAGAAGATTCTCTTCCTGTTGTTTGATTCGCTTGTCAAGGTTCAAATATATTTCCTCCTCGGAGCGCATCTGAAGTTGCGGCGTTCTTGGCGAATTAAAGAAATTATTAATCGATTTCTCCAGAATTGGGACCTTAGTGAGGCCTAAGACAGTGGACTTCGAGTCACCATGGTACAAGTTATGAGCGTAGATGCTTATTTCTTTATTCTGCATTACACATCCTTGCTTAAGAGTGACCAGTGCTGAACCGTTAATCTGGTAGGCTATGACGTCACCGGCGCAGACGGTGCGTAGTACGCAAGAGTCGCAACAGACAGCCAGCCATGTGTTCGTGGAGTGTAGTTCGATCCAGGCAGCTTCGCAATCTTGATTATTAGTAAGGCACGGGGCTGTTGTTAGGTGACTTAAAAGCTTCGCTTCACATGGCGCCTCCGTGCTCTCTAAATTTGACACGGGCACATTCAGATTGCAGACGAAGTTGTCGGTGCTTCGCTGAATGCATCGGTTCATTTTGTCTTCGGTTAAACTTATGAAGGTGCTTTTACCGAAGTTGACAGCCAGATATTTGTGGGATACAAAGGCGTACTTAGCCGATTTGTTGTCTTCCGTTTTGAGAGGCAAAGGGATGGGCCGATAAAGAGCAAACTCTTCGTCGCGGCTTAGGGGAATGTGAATTTCTAGGAAGAAGTAATCGGTAGTGACTCGAGCTTTCATATAGAGTAGTTTGTAAATATCCTTTATCTGCTCTTGAATGTTTTCCACTGGCAAAGCTAACGTTTTTGGCAGTTTCCCTGAGATCTCATTGAGCTGTCTGATTAAGTTGGCTGGCGTAAGGAGGTGCACGTCGATATGGCCCTTGTAAACGTCAACAAGAGCGTTGAAAAACATCTCTTGGACATTTTTTAAGTTAGTTAGTAGTAGGTGTGCTGTGAGAGACACAGAGCTGAAGTAGTTAGTGGCCATGACGGTTCCGATTCGGGATTCAAGACTTGCCAATTTCATACTAGTATCATTCATAAACTTGTTCATTACTTTAAACTGGCGACGGATGTTTTCTTCATTTTTCTTCATAATATCATTTTCTATTTCAGCGATAGTCGTTTGATTTTTCAGAAGTTCTAGTAGGTATTTTTCATTGGTTTGAATAGATTGGATGTCTTGTTGGTATTTTTCTGCAAATCGTTGATCCAGTATTCCAAACAAGCTATTCGCGACGTATCCCACGCCATCAATGAAACCACGTTTTTTGCGAGCAGATAAATGTTTGTGGGGGGCCAGTAGGATAGTATTGTAATGGTTCAATATTTCCATTTCATGAAATAGTTGTTGCATAGTGCTCTCGCAGTATCGTTGATCCAGTTTTTGACAAAGAGATTTTACCCCATCTAAGTAATTAGTTAGCTCTCGAGTAGCTTCCCAGTATGTTGACAAATTATAGTAAGTAATTAATATCCATTCATCATGAATCATTTGTATGTTTCCAATTGTATCGTAGTAAATTGGACGCTCGCGACCGAGACTTGTAATCTGAGCGTTCGGTGTCGTATTTTCAGTGACGTCAATTTTGGTACAATGCATTCCACTTATTAATAAAAATATAGATAGAAAGGAGATGAACATGTTAATCAAGTTTCCTCCTTTTGAGATGCTCCGTTTGTTGCAGGTTGAGGTCTGGGTATTTTCTTGACTGTCCTTGTCATTCGTATCAGACGATAGTAACTTTGATAGTTTTATGATGGGCCTTTTGATAACACCGGCCTGAGTTTTGACTGTGGTGACTCTCACGTGGCCATCTTTCCCAGGGTGTACATCTATCACTTTACCCATTGCCCATTTTCCTGGTGGAAGATTGTCTTCCTTCACAAGGACGATGTCACCTATCTCCATGTTTTTTGTTGGTGTTTGCCACTTGCTTCTGGCTTGGAGTTGAGTTAAATAGTCACTGGACCACAGTTTCCAGAATCGATGCAGCATGTGTTCAGTTAACTGCCATCTTAGGCGTAAGTTTAAGTTTCTTTCATCTTCGTAGTTTGAAAGCGGCAATGTTAGCGTAGGGCTTCCAGTTAAAAAGTGACCGGGACTCAAGTAATTAAAAAATTCTTCGGGATCTTCTGTGAGCGGGCATAGAGGCCTAGAGTTCATGCAGGCTTCTATTTTGGTAAGTAGTGTAGTAAACTCCTCGTAAGTGAGTTTCTGATCCCCCAGGACTCGACGTAAATGGTACTTCATGGAGCGTACTGCTGCTTCAAAAAGCCCCCCGGCGCTGGGCCACGCTGGGCAATTAAAGTGCCACTCCACTTCTAACTTTGCAATTTCGTCGAAAAATGATGAAGATAGTTCCGCTTTAAACAAGTTAAATTCATTTTTTAATACTTTAGAAGCACCGATGAAATTGGTTCCGCAGTCTGAAAATACGTGTTTTGGTGTTCCACGTCTGGCGCACATTCTCTGGAATGCAGCAAGAAATGTTTCGGTGCTTAAGTCTGTCGCAAGTTCAATATGGACTGCCTTGGTAGCCATGCAGACGAAAATGGCAATATAGCCCTTAGAAGTCCTTACTCCTCTTCCTTTGTTGAGTTTAACATTTACAAAGCCGGTATAATCAACCCCTGTGTTCGTAAATGGGCGCGAGGGAATTGCTCGTTGCGATGGTAGGTCAGCCATGATTTGATGGTTGTTTACTGGTTTAAATCGTAGGCAGCGCACACACCGTCGTAGTTGAGTCTTAACCGCGCGGTTGCCACCTATTATCCAGTAACGCTGGCGGATGTAAGCCAGCGTTAGTCTCGCCCCGCCGTGAAGGGTTGCAGTGTGAGCCTCTTCAATCACCAGTTGCGTCAATTTACTCTTCCGTGGCAGGATCGCCGGGTTTTTCATACCAATGGGTAGGTCAGATTTGTTCAAACGGCCCCCTACCCGTATAATTCCTTCTTGATCCAAATAAGGGTTTAACTTGTACAAAGGACTTTTAGCGGTAAGATATTGTTTTCTTGTCAGTAGTTTATATTCTGTCTCAAAGTCTATTTTTTGCATAAGACGTATAATTAGGTTACTTGATAATTGTAGTTCCGTTGTAGTTAAGTAGTTAGGTATTTCGTTACAATGACCGTCGTCAGGTTTCACAGTTGTTTTTGTGGACCGAATTTTAGTGATTAATCGCCTAATCCATGCCACAATGCGCTTTGCCCGAGTGATTGAACTGCATTTATTAAGCAGGTCAGTGATAAAGGTATCATTAGCATTATTTTTCTGTAGGGTTGTCACTTTACATTTCTTTTCAATGTCGGTTGAAAATACACAGTTTATACTTCTTGTTTCGATAGAATCCGTGAAGGTTTTTAGTAATGCTGGCCCATTCCACCACAGGTTCATGTTCAATAGACGTTTCGGATCCACTCCTCTCGTGGCACAGTCGGCAGGATTACTCTTTGATTCTATGTAAGACCATTGTTGGGGCGGTATCACTTGTGTTATTTTCTGTACTCTATTTCCGACATATTTTTCCCATTTACCTTTATTTCCCTGCAGCCATGCCAGCACAACTTTGGAATCGCTCCAGGCCCAACTAGAGATGGTGTATTCTTTAAGTGCATCCTTGGCTTTTTCCATCAAGCGAGATAGCAGTAAAGCACCACACAATTCCAACCGAGGTAGAGTTACCTTTTGTGAGAGAGGTGCAACCCTAGTTTTCGCGGTAAGTATGTTCACCTGGTATTCTCCGTCTTCATCGATGACGCGCGTGTACACAACACACGAGTAGGCCTTTTCGCTGGCGTCACAGAACCCACATAGATCAACGAATTGCGTAGAAGTTCCTATCCATCTTTTTATTTTTATAGTTTTTAGATAAGTTATTTTTGATCTCAATTTTTCCCATTCGCTACGTATTTCAGTTGGTAATTCTTCATCCCATTCGAGTTGTTGTTTCCACACTTGTTGAAATATAATTTTCGCCATTACAGTGACCGGAGAGAGCCAACCCAATGGGTCATAGAGTTGAGATATTTCAGAAAGTAGAATCCTTTTCGTTAATGGTTTTTTAGTATTATGCTTCAAGTCCCAATTAAATATGAATGTATCCAATTTAGGATTCCATCCCAGTCCAAGTGTTTTTGTAGAATTTTCTTGTTTGAAATCAAAAATATTAGTTGAAGAAATTTGATCTTTATTCAGATTTTCTAGCACTTCCGAGCAGTTGGACGACCATTTCCTCAGATTGAAACCTGCACCTTTTAGTAATTCTATTAATTGTCTTTGTAACTCTATGGCGCCGTCAACGGAGTTATTACCACTTATTAAGTCATCGACATAGAATTCATTTTGCAATGTATTTGCTGCGGCCGGGAACTTGTGTCCGTCATCTAATGCCAGCTGTTTGAGCGTTCGCATTGCTAGCCACGGTGCACATTTTGTGCCGTATGTTAATGTACATAAAGCATAATCTTTTAGTTTTCCAGCGGGAGAAAAACGCCATATAATTTTTTGAAGTTGATGTTGATCTTTTGATATCCATATGCATCTGTACATTTTTTCTATATCTGCAGTGAAGGCGTATTTATACGTCCTCCACTTTAAAATTAACATTTGTATATCCTTCTGTAGATTAGGCCCTTTTTCCATTAAGTCATTTAGGCTTTTTCCGCTTGATGTTTTGTTTGATGCGTTGAAAACTACTCTCAGTTTTGTAGTGATAGCGTTTTCTCGCAGGACACCGTGGTGTGGCAGATAGCATTCTGTAACGTGGTCTGTTGCAGAGGGGGACAGCATCATGTGTTTCAGGTCGTAATACTCGCTGATAAAGTCCTTGTACATTATTGATAATTTATTATTCTTAGTTAATCGCTTTTCCAGTTGTAAATATTGCGAGATTGCAGTGGGTCTTGAACTCCCTAGCTCAGTCATAAAGTTAGTTTTCATTGGCATTTTAACTATATATTTTCCGTCGAAGCTACGTGTAGTTGTCTCATTATAGTATTTTTCGCAATGGTCATCGCTACTTATGTCTTCATTTGCTTGAGTTATATCTTCATTCTCCCAGTATTTGGATAATTCAGAAAGGTCAATCATGGTTAAATGGCAGTTAAAAGTTTGTAACTTGCCACACAGAATCCAGCCCAGCTGGGTCTGTTGTGCTACTGGAGAGTGCTGATTTCCTTTCAAGACACCTTCCATAATTATTTCAGCATACACGTCGGCTGAGAAGAGTATATCAATGGATCCACTGACATTGTAGTCAGGGTCCCCAAGTTTCAGGTTCTGAAGATGAGGCCAGTTTAGCTTCGGAAATGTAGAGTTAGGGATGTTATTTGTTAGTTTTTTCAGTATCAGAGCTTGGGGGTGAAAAGTATAGTCGTTATGTATTGACTGACACGTGAGGTGGACACGCCCCTTGCAATCTCCAGTGACGGATCCAACTCCAGATACTGTAGCATTGAGTTTATCTCGTGGTAGACGGAGTAACTGAGCAGCGTTCTCCGTGATAAGGTTGACCTGTGAGCCTTGGTCGAGAAGGGCCCTTAGAGTAACGAAAGTGCCATCTTTGGCTTTAACTTTTATCTTTACAGTGGTGAGTAGTATTTCCATATTTTTCGTAGTTAAGTGATGGGATCCTTGTTGATTAGAAGATAAAGTAGGTTTTTTTGTCATGTGCAATAACGTATGATGTTTCAAATTACATTCTTTACAGGTTTTTGTTGAGTAACATTGAGTGTTATTATGACTGTATAAACAATTTTTACAAACATTCAATTTTGCGACGGTATTATTTCGCTGCGGAATAGTCATGTCAACAAACTTTGTACATTGCATCAAAACATGATTTTCGTCACATAGTGGACAATTTCCAAATGCAGTATAGAAAGAGTTTGAATCCTTATTGTCTTTGCATAAAGTTGATTTCTTCGTGAAGTTTTCGTACTTCCGATTATTATAGTTGTGACGTATCTTGTTTGTTGGTTTAATGAACTGTGAGTTATGTGGTTGTTTCTGAGCGCTATTGTTAAAATTATTAGATCGATTTTTCATAGTTTCTAAGGCCATGAATTTAGTTTCCAAAAATGAGAGGAACTCTGTTAAATCGGGCAGTTCTCTATTATTTTGGATTTCATTGGAGTACTCGTTAAAAGTGACTGTATCCAATTTTTGTGACATGAAATGAACAATCATAGGCCCCCAGCTAGTAACATCCACTTTCATGTTACTCAGTCCATTCAAACTTTCCTTTATGACGTCATGAAGTTTCTTTAAGTTATACGTTGTAGGATACTGAATCACGGGCAGTTGTTGCATTGCATTGATGTATGATGTGAATTGGAGACGACGGTTATCATATCGATGAGACAGAATTTCCCAGCATGAGTCATAGTTTTCCGCGCTAACACTCAGGTGTTGTACTAAGCGTTCCGCTTCACCTTTGAGTTTTGTTTTCAGATGCTGCATTTTCTGAGACTTGGAAATAGTCGGGTTCTTGTGTATGGTTTCTAAATACAAATTTTTAAACGAGATCCAGTGTATATAGTCACCCGAGAAATCAGGCATGTCAATTTTCGGAGTTGCTTGTTGATAGTGAATGTTTGTATAGATCTTGGTGTTAAGTTGCTTTCGCAAGTTGTCATATGTTTTTTCTATGTTGTCAAATTTAAATGAATAGTCATCGTACAACAAACCGGAATCCTTCAGCATACCTTCCAACTCCCAGTGTAGCTTGTCAATGGGCTCCCATTTCACTTTCAAAGTTGTAAGATGATCTTCTAGTTCCCACTTTTCAGTTAAGAGTTCAATATTTATTTTTGACATGGCTCGTTCTAGCGCTTTGAAATTGCATTTTTGGCGGCTCACTAGTCTTTGTATTTTTTCGTCACTTTCGTCTTCAAATATGCCAGATAAATCAAAATCCACAAATTGATTCTGCTTCTCTTCTTCCTTCTCTTCTTTCTTCTCTTCTTTTTTCTCTTCTTTCTTCTCTTCTTGTCGAGATATTAGCAACTCCATCATGTTTGATTTTGTTGTTTCATAGAGATGTTTTGTTTTTCCGTAGATGTCGGAAGTGAAATAGTTCATACTGCTCCTTTCTTCAATCATTTCTTCTAGAAGTTCATTGCGTTCATGAAATTCAACCCATTGTCTTTCCAGGGACGCAAGACGAGAGTTTAAATAGTCGACAGTTTTTCTAGTTAAACTGTCTTTCTTGTAGTTAGAACACAAAGTTTTTATGTTTTCAAAAGATTTAACTTGTTCTGATAGGTGTTCCATGTTTGTTGACAGGCGTTGGTTCAGGACAGGAAGACAGGCAGTTTACCTTTATCTTCTTTTCTTCAAGAATTTTTTCGTCACACCTCGCAGAGCAAAAAATGTACGGAACACAAGTTCGTGCGGTACAAATTTATTGAGTTGCGTAAGTTTTGTTGATATAGACAACTCGCGTTCGACACTGCCGTGAGTCACGGTAGTTAGTTATGTTGTGTCTATGCAGCGTTAAAAAATGTACGTAACCGTACAGCATTCATGTGCGGGAAGTAGGCGTTATAGCCTCCGAGGGAATTGTACCACCTGACGCCTATCATCCACCACTTGACATTTGAGTGGATGAATGGAAGATGATTCTGGTGGAATGCCTGTAATGCTGTGAAATGCATGTGTGATGTATGCTGGATGCAATTAAAATTACCAATTTTTTTGGAAACGTATAATGTTGATTTTATCCATTTGACATAATTTCTGTGTTAGTATTATTGTATTGTTGTTTTGTTATAAATTAATTGTTCTTATATTTGTGCGTACATTATTATTGTTATCATTAGGTTTCATTGCTGTAATTGGCTGTTGCCGTTTAAGTGAATAAATATAAATGAACACGCTTATAATTTATAATGTGGTATAAACAAAATTTGAAATCATCCCAAATGATTGAATTGAATTCCAATTAGCTTTGAACATTATATAAAAAACGAGTAGTTGAGGATCTTGTAAAATTATTTTAGTGACATACCTTTAGTGACAAGAGCAGCACCAAAAAAGTAATACCAGCTCCACCACTGTGACCACAGATACAATATAGATGGATTGGGTATTGTTTTTAATACTTGGCTTACAGTTTTTAGATATAAAAGCTGCTAGATATAGCTGCGGACAGCGAGACAAGGACTAGCGGAAAGACAATACCTAATTAATGAATTAGTAATTATCATGAAGATTACAACAATTTGCCATACTGCAATCTACTTGCAATCAGCTCGCTCGTTGTAGGAATAAAACTTATGAAAACAAACAACTTATATTGGAACACGCGAAAGTTGTTCCGGCTCGAAGGATCAGCAGCGCATGATGTAGTGCGCGCTAGTCAAACCTAATCAAACGATGAAAAGTGTTACTTCTTAAAATATGTTTCCTTATATTTAACTATCGACTTTCTTCTGGTAACTGTAATTTAAAACGCGTGTGTGACTCACCATTAGGATGTGCGATAAGGTGCGGGCGCGGCGGCGGCGCGGCCAGCGCTAGTGGCTCCCGGGCGAACGAGCGCAAATGGAGGGCGCAGCCCCGCACGCCGGGCTCCCCTCCGCCTCCGCCGGCACCCGCCGCGGCCCCCGCCCCAGCTGGCATGCTGAACGTGGCGTACGGACTGATCTCGTGTAAATCACCTGTTGAAACACAAAACATCTAATTAATATGTTTACGCTTGGGAACTTGCGGTTCTTCGTCTCTGTACAATTCCATTTTTCGTACACAACAGATAACGGAGACCGCAATAGCAGCATACAGAATGGGTAATCATATTCCAGTTGTTACTTGTAGTACCTTTATACTATAAATACGAGGAATGATTATCCTACCCTCAGGTGGACTGAGCGTCTTTCCATTGGTGTGCGTGGCTTGCGGCACATACTGCGCCGGTTGTGGCGGCGAGCATCCGCGGCGGCGGCGCACGGCGAGGAGCGCCAGTGCGGAGGCCAGCGCGGCGCCCGTGGCAGCCAGCGCAGCGCCCGTGGCCGCCGCCGCGCTTCGCCACGCACCCGCTCCCGTGCCTTCCAAGCCGCCCTCCGCGAGCCTCATGCGGCTTTCCAGCGGTAGGTCTATGGGCTCGCCAATTCTCTCTATATATTTTAAAAGGGACGAAGAAGATTTATTATATCCAAACTTCAAAACATGAGGTTGCTTTTTCACTTCGTAGTAAATCGATATCTTACTAGAGCCATTTGTCGTTGCATGTTGGGGGATTCCTAATGAAAGAGGAATGGCCGTAAAGTTGTCAAATGTTCATCTGAGATTTTTCTGTTCCGTAAGCGTGATGTAAATGTTCAAATGTGACATAATGAGGAATGTTAGGAAGTCTCACCGCCGTTGTTTGTGAGTGTGGCGGCTCGGTAGAGCGCCGCGGTGTCCCCGGCGGGCGAGCGGGCCAGCACGCGCAGCTCATACCAAGTGCCTGGCTGCAGGTCTCTCGCCTAGACCATCATAAAAAACGGTCATACTCGTAATAACGCAAGCCTTAACAGATTACAAGCGATAACACTCTGGAGATATTTTGCCAAAATATAATGAGATTTGGTATTCAGCTACGACAACATTTACAAATATAGTATCGTCTTAAGTAAATTTAATATTCACTCGTGAGACTAGAACATTGCTAATAATAATCACATCAACGATTTCTCCGTCGGTGAGCAGATCAGTCCAGGGCGGGGCCGCGACGCTGGCGGCGGCTACGGGAGGCGCGGGGCGCAGTGCCAGGCGCCAGGAGGCCACGGGGCAGCGCCCGCCCCACGCCAGCAGACTCAGCCGCAGCGCTGTGCTGTTGGCCCAGATGCACTCCTTGCCCGGTGGCGCCTTTGCCTCTACGCACATGCAGAACCTCTTATACAAATAATGGCTTGCCGAATGTCTCATGCATAAATACCGTTTAGTCTGTGGTTTTTTTTTTGTTTACATATATGGTCCACATCAGTATGAACCTAAAAAAAATATTTTTTTATGATTAAAGTAATTGTTCGCAAAACACGTTTTTTAATAAAATCGAGCCCAACGAGCAAAGATTATCGTGAAAGAGTAAACAAATGTCTATAGATATTTTATTCGCTTAAAAGGTTATATTTTTTTTTATTCATCCTGCTTTGTTGATTTTTTTTATTGATTCACTAAACTGGACGTAACACATTGTACAAAAGCGCCATAAGTATACAATGTTAATAAAATATACGATAAGCGTCACACCCTTCTTGAAGTGAACACTGCATGCACTTAAAGTAATACAAAAAAATCGAATGAAGTAAAATAAGGTCTAGTAAAAATAAATAAACAAGAAAATAAGAACCGAACTTTCACTAAAGCATTTTGTTTGCCGTAAAACGAAACCAGCTAGGCGTTCCCGTTTTTTACCTATTGAATCGATATGTTCGCGGGAGTTTAACTTTGAATCAACGATTACACCAAGATCGCGTAAACTAGAAATTTCGGTCAAATTTATTTTGTTAATATGGTAGGTAGCAGGTGCAGGATGTTTTTTTCTAAATAATTTTACATGAGAGCATTTAGAGGCATTCATTGTTATAAGATTTCTGTCGCACCAGTTATTAACAGTATCCGCATCGCTTTGCAGCTGGTTAACGTCATCCTGATTATAAATCATTCTTTATAATTTGAGGTCATCAGCATACATTTGGTATTTAGATGTTATATTGGCACGTAAGTCGTTAACGAATACAAGAAAGAAGAGCGGCCCCAAGTGCGAGCCTTGAGGTACTCCAGAAGGTACTGGTGTAGGTGCCGATACGAAGCCTCTAATTTTAACACCTTGCGAACAGTTCCGGAGATAAGATTCACACCATCTGAGCAAGGAGCCGCATATACCTGCATGGCCTAGCTTTAATATCAGCATATTGTGGTCCACTACATCGAATGCCTTTGAAAAATAAGTGTGAATTGCATGAACCTCGTACTTATTTTCCGTAGCATCAATTATGTCGTTGACATAGCTTAGTAGATTAAACGTGGTTGATCTTCCTGATACAAATCCATGTTGGTGGGTATTAATAAGCGGTTTTATTTATATATATCCCACGGTAGTCGCAAACGTGCACTAGCTAACTCAGCAGTCTTACAGACATTTACTATTAGCATTATTAATTCTTTACGATACGGGGAAACAATCAAGCCGCGCGTGCTCGCGTATTTGTTAGTATCGAAAAAAGACTGACTGTCGCCTTTGGTGCGTAGGTGCAGCGGGCGCGAGTGTGGCGAGGCGCCGACCGCGTTATGTGCGCGCAAGGAGACGCGATATCGCGCTCCGCACGCCAGTCCGCGCAGCACGTGCGCGCGCTCACTCGCCGCTACGCGCACCCACCGTGCCGCCTCGCCCGCGCCGCCCGCGTTATCAGCCACATCGGACTCCCACCCGCGCCACCACCACACCGTATATCCTGTGCCGATCCGAGGATCAGATACGAGTTACAGACAACCGCCTGCACAAATAACGAAGAGGCTGCGATAAATTTATCGCACAGATGTATGCATGTAGTTAGGTAGTTAGTTATTTTCTAATTCAGGTGCGCCTGCAAAAGGTCGGTCGACTTATCGACTTATAACTTTACGGTCACATCTTCTATTCTTTGAGGCATAAATTATCTTTTTATTTTTCTCTAGACAAGTCACTTTATTTGTAGAGATGTATTAAATTTTATATGACTTGGCTGGCTTGGGGCAGGGGCAGGGTCGGAGAATTACACGTGATGGTAGTTTATTAGACACTGCTTAGATAAACACATAAAAGTGTATCGTTTTATGATAAATAGCATGTATATATATTTTTTAGTCAATTTACTTTTGGAATAATTCTTTTTAAATTGATGTTTTTCTTTTATACGATTGTGTCAGGTATGTAAAATTTTTGTTTGATGAATAAAATGTAGTTGTATTGTACCGAGAATGGGAGTTTCCCCGTCGGGAGGGGGCTCAGAGGCG